>WNWK01009812.1:0-74228 GCA_009830355.1 Cherax destructor
CGCCCATATGCTGCCGCAGTTATCTGGTTGATTGTGCCTCCGGAGACGTGCTTGGCGTTATACTCACTCAAGGTCTTTCTCCTTTACCGAGGTTTGTAGCCTTTGTCCGCCTAGCTTGTACTCTGTCAGCGGTCTTTTTTGCCCTTCTCCGATCCTCATGACTTTGCATTTGGAGGGATTGAATTCGAGAAGCCATCTGCTAGACCAGATGTCGAGCTTGTCCAGGTCTGTTTGCAGCCCTGCCTGGTCCTCTTCCGATGTGATTCTCCTCATTATTTTCACATCATCCGCGAATAGAGACACTTCTGAGTCTATCCCGTCCGTCATGTCATTTACATATACCAGGAATAACACTGGTCCTAGGACTGACCCCTGCGGTACACCGCTCGTCACAGGCGCCCACTGTGATACCTCGTCACGCACCATGACCCGTTGTTGCCTCCCTTTGAGGTATTCCCTGATCCATTCCAGTGCCCTTCCTGTTATACCTGCTTGTGTGTGTGTGTGTGTGTATGTGTGTGTGTGTGTGTGTACTCACCTAATTGTACTCACCTAATTGTGGTGGCAGGGGTCGAGACTCAGCTCCTGGCCCCGCCTCTGCACTGTCCGCTACTGGGTCTCTGCTCTCCCTGCTCCGTGAGCTCTATCATACCTTGTCTTAAAACTATGTATGGTTCCCGCCTCCACTATATCGTTCGCTAAACTATTCCACTTCCTAACTACTCTATGGCTGAAGAATTGCTTCCTAACATCCCTCTGACTCATCTGAGTCTTCAGCTTCCAGTTGTGTCCCCTTGTTTCTGTGTTTCCTCTCTGGAACATCCTGTCACTATCTACCTTGTCGATTCCCCGCAGTATTTTGTATGTCGTTGTCATGTCTCCTCTAACCCTTCTGTCCTCCAGTGTTGTTAGTCCTATTTCCCTCAACCTTTCTTCATAAGGCAGTCCCCTGAGTTGTGGAACTAGCCTTGTCGCAAACCTTTGCACTTTCTCTAATTTCTTGACGTGCTTGACCAGGTGTGGGTTCCAGACTGGTGCTGCATACTCTAGTATGGGCCTGACGTATACGGTATACAGTGTCCTGAACGATTCCTTGTTAAGGTAACGGAACGCAATCTTAGGTTTGCCAGTCGCCCATATGCTGCCGCGGTTATTTGGTTGATGTGTGCTTCCGGAGACGTGCTTGGTGTTATACTCACCCCAAGGTCTTTCTCCTTTGATGAGGTTAGTAGTCTTTGTCCACCTAGCCTCTACTCTGTCAGCGGTCTTCTTTGCCCTTTTCCGATCTTCATGACTTTGCATTTGGTGGGGTTAAATTCGAGAAGCCAGTTGCTAGACCAGATGTCAAGCTTGTCCAGGTCGCTTTGAAGTCCTGCTTGGTCTTCATCCGATGTGATTATCCTCATTAATTTCACATCATCTGCGAAAAGAGACACTTCTGAGTCTATCCCATCCGTCATGTCATTCACATATAGCAAGAATAGCACTGGTCCTAGGACTGACCCCTGCGGTACACCGCTCGTCACAGCGCCCACTGTGATACCTATCACGCACCATGACCCATTGTTGCCCCCCTGTGAGGTATTCCCTGATCCATTCCAGTGCCCTTCCTGTTATACACGCTTGGTCTTCCATCTTCTTTACTAATCTCATGTGAGGAACTGTGTCAAAGGCCTTCCTGCAGTCCAAGAAAATGCAGTCAACCCACCCTTCTCTCTCTTGCCTTATCTCTGTTACTTTATCATAGAACTCCAGGAGGTTTGTTACACAGGATTTGCCTTCCCTGAATCCGTGCTGTCTGGTGTTGATTAACCTGTTCTGCTCCAGATGTGTGTGTGTGTGTGTGTGTGTGTAAGGATGGGTTCGGGCTAGCAGGCATGTGAAGGTAAATATAAAAGGGTTGTGTGTTCATGTGTACGTGGTTGTGTGAGTGATGGTTTTGTCAGCGAGTGGATGGGTGGGTATTTGTATGCTAGCGAGCTCATATTTTTTTGGAATGAGCTTCTTTGTGTTTGTGTGTTTTTGTATATGTGTACGTAATTTTGTGTGCATATGTCCACGCATATGTGTATGCAGATGTAGACATTGTTTTGTATATGTGAGTGTGTTAATGTGTTTGTTGTGTTGGATAAGCCTAACCGGCGAGTTTGGCATAAAAAGCAAGTGTAATTTTTGACTAATAAGTAGAGTGAATAATTTGTTATGGAATATATATAGTCACGTGAGGTCATACCTGTCATAAGTTGTCTGGGAATTAGTCTGGGGTGTTACCGAGCACATGGCTCGCTGCAGTGTTTTAGAATCTCAGGTTAAAGTGTTGAAGAAGGAGGTTTTACCTCTTCAGGAGAAAAATAGGAGGCTGAAGCTTCGCTAGATGAGTTTGGGAGTGAGTGTGAGATGGTTGGAGCTGGTAAGGTGGAAATGGTTACCAACAGTGAGAGTGGCACCGATCTAAGTGGCAAGTGGTTCACAATTCAAAAAAATGAAGATAAGGAAGGTTAACAGAGAGGATATGAAAGTAGGATATCGATTCTCTGTTCTCAAGGACGAGTGTACTTCAGTGGTTAGTGAGGTTAAAGGTACCACTGGCTCCCCTACTAATCAAGGTAAGAATATTCTGATTGTGGGAGACTCTCAGGTAAGATATATGGACGGTGCTTTTTGTAATAGAGATAGGAAGGTCAGACAGAGGGTGTGTCTCCCAGGAGCTGGTGTTGGTGACATAGTCAGCAGGTTGGACAATATTGTGTCAGGTAATGGGAACAAGCCCATTATCTGTTTTAGTGTTGTTGGAAATGACATAGGAAAAGGCAGGAGACAGGAGCTACTGGATAAGTACAGGTCAGCCATAGAAGTAGTCAGGTCTAAGGGAGGGATCCAAATCATATGTTGCATCTTGCTTAGAAACAGAGTGGGCAATGAATGGATGTCTATGGCAATTGGTATAAATTGCTGGCTAGACAGGTATTGCAAAGAACTTGCAATCCCATTCGTTGATAACTGGGACAAATTCTATGGCAAACGTGATGTATATGCAAGTGATGGGGTTCATCTCTCCTGGGCTGGAGTGGTTGCATTAGCCAATTCAATTGAGAGGGAAATTGATGACTTGTCTAGGACTTTAAACTGATAGATTATAGAGGTATGGGTGTTTGTGGGAAACAATCAGGCTGTAGTATTAGGGTTGAAAACAGCAAATATTACCAGGATACCTCAGGGATATGTTTAAAAGACAATATTCAAAATAAAGTTGCTAGCAAACCCAAAGCAATTGATCAACAAAGAGAGATAGTAGAGGGCAACGAGTGACTAGCTCTTTTAAGGTTTACTATACAAATAGTAGGAGTCTAAGAAATAGGATAGATGAGCTAAGATTACTTGCAAGTGCAGGTAATATAGATATTATTGCTATAACGAAGACCTGGTTCAACCTGAAAGATAGAGATATGCCTTCTGAATGCAACATACAGGGTTATAAACTATTCCACACTGATAGGGTCAACAGGAATGGTGGTGGAGTGGCGATGGAAGTCAGAGATAATTTAAATTGTTGTGTTAGACAAGATATAAGATTAGAAACATCGGACGCAGAATCTATTTGGCTACAGTTTCTCGAGGGTCGTGAAAAATTAATTTTGGGTGTGATTTATACACCCCATAACCTTGATAGGGAGTGCAGTAAGCTGCTATGGGACGAAATTCATAAGGCGTATAGATATGAAAATGTTGTGTAAATGGTATATTTTAACTTTAGACAAATTGTTTGGAACAATGTGACAGGAGATCTTGAGTCTAGTGACTTTCTTGATACGTTTCAGGATTGCTTTTTAAAACAGTTTGTGACAGAACCAACTAGAGGAAAAAATCTGGTTGACTTGGTTCGTGCCAACAAAGAATCACTAATTATTAATCTTGAGGTTAATGATGAGCTTTTATAAAGAGATCACAAATCACTTAGTTTCAATATATTATGGAATTATCCAGTAAACTGCTATCAAGTCTGTCTGAGACTTCCGCTTGGCTGATTTCATGGGACTGAGAAATTACCAGGGTTGGCTATTTTGGGATGACTTGACTATGGGTCAGGTAGGTGGTGTTAGTTTCCAATATGACGTTTTTCAGAGCATAGTTCTAACTGACCAGACAACTTTTGTTCCGAGTAGGGAAATTAGATCTAACAAAAATGATCCCAAATGGATCAACAATTTATTAAAACATCTCATTGGTCAAAACAGAGGCATATATAGGCGTATCAAAAGAGGGGATGGGCAGTTAAGAAAACAATATATTAAATTAAAGAGAGAAATAAAAAAAGGAATAAGAAAAACAAAAAGGAATTATGAGGCTAAGGTCGCAAGGGATTCGAAGACTAACCCAAAAGGGTTCTTTCAGGTATACAGAAGAAAAATTAGGGACAAGATAGGCACACTTAATAGTAATTCAGGTCAGATCACTGACATTTGTAAGGATATGTGCGAAATTTTATATACTTACTTCCTCTCAGTTTTTACTCAAGAAGATACAAGCGAAATTCTTTTGGCTAATCTTTTCAACATATCACTACAAACTGGCATAGTGCCTGATAAGTGGAAAATGGCAAATGCAATACCTATTTGCAAGGCAGGTGACAGGTACTTATCTTTTAACTATAGACCAGTAAGCCATACCTCCATAGTGGGAAAAATTATGTTATTAGTAATTGCCGAGGCAATTCGTAGCCATCTTGAAAGGAATAAATTGATTAATGAATCTCAACACGGTTTTACTAAGGAGCGTTCCTGTCTTAAGAATTTACTAACTTTATTCACTAAGGTGTTTGAGGAGGTAGATCATGATAATGAATATGATATTAAGTATATTGACTTTAGTAAGGCTCTCGATAGAGTTCCACATCAGAGGCTATTGAGGAAACTTAAGGCACACGGGAAAGGAGGATAATTTTTTTCCTGGGAAGAGGCATGATTGACAAATAGGCAACAGAGAGTTTACATAAATTGGCAGAAATCACAATGGGGGCACGTCACAAGCAGTGTTAAGCAGGGGTCAATGTTGGGCCCCTTGTTGTTCACAATTTACTTAAACGACATGGATGAGGGAATAAATAACGATATAAGCAAATTTGCTGATGACACCAAAATAGGCCATCCAATTCATTCAAATGAGGAAATTAGAGCACTCCATGATGATTTGAATAGACTGATGCAGTGGTCGGAGAAGTGGCAGATGCAGTTTAATATAGACAAATGCAAAGTGACATTTAGAATGTTGGGCAGGACAATAACCATGCCACATAAAAACTGAATAATGTAGATCTTAATACTACTGATTGCGAGAAGGATTTAGGAGTTCTGGTTAGCAGTAATCTGAAGCCAAGACAACAGTGCATAAGTGTTCGCAATAAAGCTAACAAAATCCTTGGCTTCATATCAAGAAGTATAAATAATTGAAGTCTTCAGGTTATTCTTCAACTCTATATATCTTTGGTTAGGCCTCATTTAGATTATGCTGCACAGTTCTGGTCACCGTATTACAGAATGGATATAAATGCACTGGAAAACGTACAGAGGAGGATGACAAAGTTGATCCCATGTATCAGAAATCTTCCCTATGAGGATAGACTGAGGGCCTTGAATCTGCGCTCTCTAGAAAGGCGTAGAATTAGGGAGGATATGATTGAGGTGAATAAAAGGAAAACAGGAATAAATAAAGGGGATGTAAATAGCGTGCTGAAAATATCCAGCCAAGACAGGACTCGCAGCAATGGTTTCAAGTTGGAAAAGTTCAGATTCAGGAAGGATATAGGAAAGCACTGGTTTGGTAATAGAGTTGTGGATGAGTGGAACAAACTCCCGAGTACCGTCATAGAAGCTAAGACGTTGTGTAGTTTTAAAAATATGTTATATAAATACATGAGTGGGTGTGAGTTGGACCTGACGAGCTTGTGCTACAAGGTCTTTACCGTGCTCCTTAAGTGGAAGTGACCTGACTAGGTGGGTCATTGGTTTAAGCCGGGGAGTGACATGCCTCGCATGTGCCAGTAGGCCTGCTGCACTGTTCCTTCTTTCTTATGTTCTTATAACGAACAATATATATTTCACTGATTTCAGAAATTATTAACAATTTTAAATTAATCTCTGATATATTTGGAAGCTTGGGTTAGGTTGGTTGAGGGTTCTAAGTTAGGGCTGTTGCCAAAATAATTGTTTTACAATATATTCAATAAAATAATAGCAATCCCTGATTTTTTTTTTTTTTGAAAAGTTTAAATTCTAGTGCAGTTCGGCCTATTTGACCCCATGAAAGACAGTTCGACCAAACTTTGTCGCAGATTTTCTCTTCCAAAAACAAGTTTCATTCTTTTATGACATTTTAAATATTTAAACGAGGGGGCGGCGCCCCTTGAGAGCAGCACTATTTTGGGTTGCACGATGTCGTATGACTTCATTTTAGGTTTTTATACTAAGTATAAAATCATGAATGGCTTTACAAAATATATTGAAGGCAACTCATCTCCAAAATATTTTTGACTGGGTCGCCTCTTCATTATTCAGAGGTGAAGTTCAGGATGTGTGCAGCAGTTTCACTGGATACATATACAGTGGACCCTCGGTTTTCGCCGAAAATTCTTTCCAGAATGCTGCTCAAGTGCCATTACCGAGCGAATTTACTTCCTTAAGAAATAATGTCACGTAGGTTAATCTATTTCAGACCCCAAAAATACACTTGCAAAAACACTTACGAAAATACACTTAAATAAATGTTCGAGTTTGGAGATGGACGAAAACCGAGGGACCACTGTATATCCCTGTTTTAACCTCTGATCATTTTGTCCAGTACGTGGCAGATAATTTTGAACACAACATATGAACGATGGATTGCGCATCGTTGATGCAATAACTCTGTTGTTGCACTGCAACAACTGAAACAGCATCAGACAAAAATTTGAAGCTCTGGATATTTCAAAAGCAAAGACAAGTCCACAATCTGCTTTTCTTTTCCCCGATTTCAAGCTTTGCAATGTTAGTGTGCAGATAGTGAAAATTAGACACATGTGCAACATCTGGGTATCTTATCAATACAAATTTAAGGACATAACTGGAGGACAGTAGAATTATACACAACAAATGAGGTAATCAGTCCCTCAGCCTTGGAGTTGGGGTGAAGAGCATCGTAGTGGTGAAGAGTCTTCTCTACTACAGTGCTCTTGACACCAACTCCAATGCTGTATATAGTTCTACTGTCTTCCAATTATGTCTTTGAATTTGTAATGATAAAGCCACTGGATGGCGAAACGTCTTCAAAAAAGATTCCCAGATATTGCATTTGTGTCTAATTTTCATCCTGTCTGTATTGCATACCATTCACCTACAATGTCAGATCATATACAGTCAGTAAAGTTATTCATTGTGTTCTGGTTTCCTTGAAGCTTCATGTAAGGATAAGATAACAAAAAATCTTATCTCTTGAGTGAAGATTGAAAATCAACATTCGCTTGAGCTTCCATTAACGTTTTCACTTCTTCCCTAAATTCCAACATGTTACATGTAGATAACCAACACACTTGCACATGAAGAGATTATTTGAGCAGACTCCACAGGCTGGCACAGTTTTTAAAATAGTCGCGTGTTCAGAGCAGCATCTTTGATGCTTTTCATAACCTCATGCAGTCTGCAACACCATGGAGAAGACCTGATGAAGAGTCTTGGAAGCAAGTGCCTCATGAAAAATAATGCAGCGAATACCTATAGCAGAGCGAACACACAGAACTGATCTCGTGAAAGGCCTATCTTAAAAAAACCCCGCTAAAACAAAGTTCTAAACACTGCCAGAATCAAGTTGTTTCAAGTGGATGACAGCAATATTCCTCTTCAATGGAATGTTCATAATGGCTGAATTCAAAAACCTGAATCGGAAATCTCTCTGAATACCTTATCTTTCTCACTCTTTGATCAAGAATGACTGCTAATATATGAGAAATACCTTATCTTTCTCACTCTTTGATCAAGAATGACTGCTAATATATGAGAAATACCTTATCTTTCTCACTCTTTGATCAAGAATGACTGCTAATATATGAGAAATACCTTATCTTTCTCACTCTTTGATCAAGAATGACTAATTAATAATCTTGAGGTTAATGAAGAGCTTGGGGAAAGCGATCACAAATCACTTAGTTTTAATATATCATGGAATTACCCAGGTAACTGCAATCAAGTCTCAGTTCCAGACTTTCGTGTAGCCGACTTCATGGGGCTGAGAAATTACCTAGGTGGGCTAAATTGGGATGACCTGACTATGGGTCAGGTAGGTGGTTTTGGTTGCCAATATGACGTTTTTCAGAGCATAGTTCTAGCTGCCCAGACAACTTTTGTTCCAAGTAGGGAAATTAGATCTAACAAAAATGATCCTAAATGGATGAACAATAGATTAAAACATCTCATTGGTCAAAAGAGAGGCATATATAGGCGTATCAAAAGAGGGGATGGACAGATAAGAAATCAATATTTTCAATTAAAGAGAGAAATAAAAAAAGGAATAAGAAAAGCAAAAAGGGATTATGAGGCTAAGGTCGCAAAGGATTCGAAGACTAACCCAAAAGGGTTCTTTCAGGTATACAGAAGTAAGATTAGGGACAAGATAGGCCCACTTAAGAGTAACTCAGGACAGATCACGGACAGTGATAAGGATATGTGTGAAATTTTCAATACTTACTTCCTCTCAGTTTTTACTCAGGAAGATACTAGCAGAATTCCAGAAATAATAAATTATGTAGAACTGGAAGATAACAGACTATGCTCGATTGGGGTAACTAGTGACATGGTCCTCAGACAAATAGAGAAATTAAAACCTAACAAATCCCCAGGCCCTGATGAACTGTTTGCAAGAGTTTTAAAGGAATGTAAAGAGGAACTTAGCAAACCTTTGGCAAATCTTTTCAATATATCACTACAAACTGGCATAGTGCCAGACAAGTGGAAAAGGGCAAATGTAATACCTATTTACAAGGCAGGTGACAGGTCCTTAGCTTCAAACTATAGACCAATAAGCCTTACCTCCATAGTTGGTAAATTTATGGAATCAATAATTGCCGAGGCAATTCGTAGCCATCTTGAAAAGCATAAATTGATTAATGAATCTCAACACGGTTTTACAAAGGGCGTTCATGTCTTACGAATTTACTAACTTTTTCACTAAGGTGTTTGAGGAAGTAGATCATGGTAATGAATATGATATTGTGTATATGCACTTCAGTAAGGCTTTCGATAAAGTTCCACATCAGAGGCTACTGAGGAAACTTAAGGCACACGGAATAGGAGGAGAAATTTTTCCTGGGTAGATTCATGGTTGACTAATAGGCGGCAGAGAGTTTGCATAAATGGAGAGAAATCAGAATGGGGGCGTGTCTCAAGCGGTGTTCCACAGGGGTCAGTTTTGGGCCCTGTTGTTTACAATTTACATAAACGACATAGATGAGGGAATAAATAGTAGCATAAGTAAATTTGCTGATGACACCAAAATAGGCCGTCCAATTCATTCAAACGAGGACATTAGAGCACTCCAGGATGATTTGAATAGACTGATGCAGTGGTCGGAGAAGTGGCAGATGCAGTTTAATGTAAACAAATGCAAAGTTCTAAATGTTGGGCAGGACAATAACCATGCCACATATAAGCTGAATAATATAGATCTTATTACTTGTAATTGCGAGAAGGATTTAGGAGTTCTGGTTAGTAGTAATCTGAAGCCTAGACAACAGTGCATAAGTGTTCGCAATAAAGCTAACAGAATCCTTGGCTTCATATCAAGAAGTATAAATAACAGAAGTCCTCAGGTTGTTCTTCAACTCTATATATCTTTGGTTAGGCCTCATTTAGATTATGCTGCACAGTTCTGGTCACCGTATTACAGAATGGATATAAATGCACTGGAAAACGTACAGAGGAGGATGACAAAGTTGATCCCATGTATCAGAAATCTTCCCTATGAGGATAGACTGAGGGCCCTGAATCTGCACTCTCTAGAAAGGCGTAGAATTAGGGGGATATGATTGAGGTGTACAAATGGAAAACAGGAATAAACGAAGGGGATGTAAATAGCGTGCTGAAAATATCCAACCAAGACAGGACTCGCAGCAATGGTTTCAAGTTGGAAAAGTTCAGATTCAGGAAGGATATAGGAAAGCACTGGTTTGGTAATAGAGTTGTGGATGAGTGGAACAAACTCCCGAGTACCGTCATAGATGCTAAGACGTTGTGTAGTTTTAAAAATAGGTTAGATAAATACATGAGTGGGTGTGGATGGGTGTGAGCTTGTACTAGGTCAGATGCAGTGCTCCTTCCTTAAGTGAATGTAACCTGACCTGTACTAATTCCTTAAGTGGAAGTGACCTGACCAGGTGGTCGGCTGGACAATTATATGAGTGGGTGCGGTTGGGTGTGAATTGGTCCTGACTAGGTTGTGCTACTAGGTCAGATGCAGTGCTCCTTCCTTAAGTGAATGTAACCTGACCTGGCTGGGTCGGGGCATTGGCTTAAGCCGTTGGAGATTTGGACCTGCCTCGCATGGGCCAGTAGGCCTGCTGCAGTGTTCCTTCTTTCTTATGTTCTTCTTATGTAATATATGAGAAATTCGTAGAGCAACTACTCCCAAAAAGGCAGACGAATCGTTGACATGTTACAAAACTTGACTCAGGTTTCTCCAGTTGTTTGATGCTTTATACCACATGTGATTACTGGAGATACTTGATATGATGAATAAGTTTATAATAATAATAATAATAATAATAATAATAATAATAATAATAATAATAATAATAATAATAATAATAATAATAATAATAATAATAATAATAATAATATTATTATTATTATTATTATTATTATTATTATTATTATTATTATTATTATCTTTAATTCCACAAGTACATGTACAAGGTATACAGACCATAGCTGACATCAATGACATACTACTATATAGAAAGACCCTTGTTATGCAGAGCATTTCGGGCAAATTAGGTCAGTTTTGTCCCGGGATGCGACCCACACCAGTCAACTAACACCCGGGTACCCATTTTCTGATCGGTGAACATTGACAAATGGTGTAATGAAGCACGCCCATATATATATATATATATATATATATATATATATATATATATATATATATATATATATATATATATATATATATATATATATATATATATATATATATATATATATATATATATATATATATATATATATATATATATATATATATATATATATATATATATATATATATATATATATATATATATATATATATATATATATATATATATATATATATATATATATATATATATATATATATATATATATATATATATATATATATATATATATATATATATATATATATATATATATATATATATATATATATATTTCTACGGGTCCCACCCTCAAAGGGTTCAAGAGAAGACATATAGATGAGTCTGGGAGTGTACATGTAGGCAGGAGAACAATCTTGCTCTTAAGATGTTCAATTAAATAACTTGTAAGGACTTAATGAAGGTATGAAGAGGTGTGGTGGTGTATTGAATAGTTTATGTTCCCTACTCCAGTACTGAGGTGTAGTGGTGTACTGTGTAGTTTATATTCACTACTCTAGTGCAAATGTGCTTCTATTCTCTTTTTTCTCACACCAGTAAAAAATAATATTTCACAGTGACTTTAATTAATGCATTTTATATACGATCATAATTTTTTGTATGTAAATAAATCGTCATCTGCTCTATCCATTGTATTTAATTTAATGTTTCAATAATATGTTAATTAATATGACAGCTGTACTTCCATTTCATCATCAAACATTCTCTGTTCCAACATTTATCACATTGCTTCTCTTGGCTTTCCATGTCTGCCTTATGTTCAAGCTTCTTGTATTGTATACATTATACCCTTATTAGTACCTCCTGAAAAATGGACGAAGGAACTCAGAATAATTTGACAAATTATGAAAACGTTTAGGAAAATTAAGACTTTTTATCACATGTTAAATGATTATCTAGTAATGTTGTAGTACTTGTGTATTTCAGTCAGAAATTTATTCCAGCTTATCAGATAACTGCATGTAACTGCTGCATCCTAACCAAGAGTGTTAGTAAAGATCCTAAGTAATGTTCATATATACGTACATCAATGTTGTCATAAAAACAAGGTGTGCGACATGTAATTTTAATTTCTATTATTAGTTTTAAAAAAGCTACTTTAGAAATTTTATATCTGATGTACCAGCAAAATCACCCTGGAGAATTATCCCACTTAGAAAATTCACAATGTAGAAATTGACAAAATATCTGAATAACTCCATCTCCATGGGGAAGTGGAACAAACTTCTTCCTCCATAAGCCATGCTATAATGGGAAGTTGAACAACATAAACAAAATCTTAGAGCCTACATCTCAAATACTTCATCCAGCTTCCCGGTGGTGGGCCGTGTACCCAGAATGCTGCAGTCATTTTTCCTCTGGAACCCAACATTGTTTCTCTGAAAGAGGAAGCTGTCAGTTCTGTGATCCCTGATTGCTGTGATAAGTTTTTCACCCAACTGTTTGAGGAATTTTAGAGCACACTTACCCCATGCTCCAAGTATCTCGGACCCTATACGCATAAAGTTATAGCAAGGTGGCAGCCCTCTATATTTGTGGACCTTCTGGGTCTCTCTGAAACTGATTGTTCCACCCCCTTCAGCTTCAGAGTATGGCAAGTAGGTGTCTGAAAACGTAGAGGCACAGATGTAGTCTCAGGCAATCTGCTTACCATCCTTCCAGGGTAGCATAGTGACTCCATCTGGTCGCTTTTGACTTCCAACAGTACTTTGGGTTTCCGTTCAGCTCGGCAATGGTCTGTGGCGAGGCATCTTTTGATGATATCTAGGATGCTTACATTTTGATGTATGACACTCGAGGCCATGCAGTCCGAATTGATCAGCTGATGCCCTTCCGCAAATACACCTATGTTCGTTGAGTATGGGGGCGGCTAGGCGAAGATCAACACCAATCCGAATGGCCTATGGGTCGAGTCGAGTGCCCTGAGAGGAGTTGGGAACAGCTAAGAGGAAATCTGAATGTGGTGCTTTCACCGCTAAGAGACGAGCTTTGTCCTTCCTAAAGCATTGTTGAGATTTTTTTTCCATGATCGGTTTATCCCACTGGGACTGTTTGTTCTCTTTGGGAGGAGCCGGTCTGCTTCAAGAGTCTACACGAGTGTCCCAGAGCATGCATTCTTCAATGAACCTGGGGTCTTGAGCTCCTATCGCACCTCTCAAACGTTATCGGCCAATCTCCTTCACTAGCTCACTGAAAGCCATACACGAGGACAGAAATACAGGTAAAGTTACCTGCGTTGCCGTTCGCACCCCTATGCCTCCCAGTCGCACAGAAAGTGTTGTTTGACCCAATTGGTGTTCTTCCAGTGACAGATTCAGTGCCTTCTTAAAGACAGATCTCAGGAGTGCGTCATATTCGCTGAGCGTTGGGTTGTCGAAAGAGGGTGCGGCACCTCAGGAGGCTTGTTAGTCTTGGCAGAGGAAGACACCTTGTGAGGAGATACAGGGCATTCATATCACTTATTCTTCCCTCCATTCTCTTCAGGTCATTCAGTTTTTTCCTTGAGGATTGTTTGCCTGAAGACCCTGTGGTGCTCCCAAAAGACCCTGTGGTGCTTCCAAAAGACCCTGTGGTGTTCCCAAAAGACCCTGTGGTGCTCCCAAAAGTCACACCGATGATTTATTTGTATCAGACTGAGAAATTAGAAGTACTACACTCATAACATCGACCTTCATCTAAAATGGTTCAGAAATAAAAATAGTAATTATTTATTAATTTTGTTGCACTGAAAATTACAAATTGTTTCTATTCTGAAAATTAAAAATTGGTTATATTTATGTAGGTAAAGACTAAGGCCGGTTGATCTTATTCTTGACATGGGATGATAGTTGACTGAATAAACTGTAGAGCAAAAAGGCTCTTGATTCAAACCCAGAATGAAGAAATGATTAAAAACTTCCAGTGTCCTAATTTTCTCATTGAGATTGTCTTTTTTCAAGCTTCTATTTTTGTGGGGAGCGAGGATGGAGAGATTTGTACTGAATAGACCATCAGTTGTACAACTTACTTTTGATTATTGCACTGTTGTTTATTTTGGCAACTCAACAAACAGAAAATGGACGATTGTCTTGCTGTCCTGTAGCTGGATCGCTAGCGCACTCAGCTCACACACTGAGGTCCGGGGTTCAAATCTCCTCCAGTATGGCTGGAAAACATTAGGGACGTGTTTCCATAAGACACCTGCTGTCTCTGTCTCTGTTCACCCATCAGTTTAAAATGGGTACCTGGGTGTTAGTCGACTGGTTTGGGTCGCATCCTGGGGCAAAACTCACCTAATTTGCTCGAAATGCTCAGCATAACAAGCGGCTTTCTATATAGTAGTAAGTCAATGATGTCAGCGAGGCCTGTATACCATGTACATGTACTTGTAGTAAATAAATATTTTATTATTATTATTATAATTATTATTATTATTATTATTATTATTATTATTATTATTATTATTATTATTATTATTATTATTATTATTATTATTATTATTATTATTATTATTATTATTATTATTATGTATTACATCACCCTACCAACTGGATTGCATCAGTTCATTGTCAGAAGATATACAGTGGACACGTGTAAACTTTTGCTAGTGTTAGTTTTTGACAGTGACTTTTTCTGCCAAATTTGGACAAGGATTCCTCGTAATTCGTAATTACTTGAAACGTACCATAGCTTTTATCTTTGTTCGAAAACATTTGCATCGCAAAGACGTTGTATCAATATAAGTGCATTCGATATACATGTGACTTATGTGTTAAATATGAAAAATGTGTAAATAAATTTTAGTGTTAACTTTATATAATCGCAAGTTATGGTCATATTCATTTTCAGCACCACAAAAAAATGAGATGACTTCTCCGAAGCTCCAAATTTTTCAAAAAATTTAGAGCAACGTAATTAGCATGCACCACACTGACAGTTTACAAATTACTCACTAATAATTTACATGTACCTCTCAAACTCTTGACAAGTAGTGCACATAAAATTTATGTGTTCTTGAATGACAGTTTACAATCACCATACTTCAAATTTGCATGTACAGTTCGTACTCCTCTCTCACTTTACTAATACCATATTGATAATTTACATGTATACGACTCTGACACTCTATAATCATCACACGAATAATTTATATATTCCATATTGACAATTTACAACTACCATTCATATAATGTTCATATAAAACACGGACAGTTTTCAAGAACGACTCAGGTAATTTACAAGAATTACACACAGAAATTATTAGTACCACACAGATATTTAACAAGTATCTCCCTCACAAATTGCATATACCACAATAACAATTCATTACCCTGAAAAGTGCTGTTAATTACATACATATTTTGCTTTGACTGTTTAGTTGGGTATATAATTTATATCTGACAATAAATAACAATTCCACTTTTTCCCATATTTTAAAAGCTATTTCGCTAGGAATACCATATTTTGCGGCTTATTAGACGCATTTTTTGCCATAAATGTCTCCAAAAACCACCCTGCGTCCTATAAACTGAAGGTCAGTGACGGGAGCTATAAGTTTGGGGTGTGGGGTGGGCTGTAGCTCTCCCAGGTACGTCCGATGCCGAGCCATTGAAACTAAAATCAAATCTTATAAGACGCGAAATGCGGCAATCATGTAAAATAGAAAAAAAACTTGTTTCTCTATTAAAGTATTCAGGAATATCGCTATGTCAAATATTTTATTTTTCAAGTTAGAGACCTGAAGGACTCGTCGCCACGTTCACCTTTGTGGTTATTGGACCTTCATTATCACTAATTTCTCCTTAGCCTCTTCTTGCTCCTCCCTCTTTCTCCAACTTATAAAAATGTTCACTTTTATTACCCCTTAATCACCCTAATTACTCTTCGTACGCTCATATTTCTCTGCTGATTTTCCTTCCTTCAGAATTTTCGTTTTTTGTCTTACAGTGATATTTATTGGCGGTTAATTAGTGCTAGACTTTGTTTTTCTGCTAATGTGTGTTTTCTCTTATCTCTTACAACTCATTCTTTTTCTATTGTTGCTGCTGTTGTTATTGCTGCTGGAGCAACTGTTGTTGTTGTGGTACCTGTTTGTGGTATTGTTCCTTTGGCTGCTTCTAGTGTTATTGCGGATGCTTTTTCAGCTCTTGTTGAGCTGTTTATGGCAATATTGTTTTAGATGCTGCTACTTTTTCTGCTATTGCTGCTGTTGCTACTACTGTTTCTACTGCTGCTGCTGCTGCTATTACAGCTGTTGTTGTGTTTGGTAGTGTTAGTTATGTTGCTGAAGTTACTGTTGTTGCAGCTGTTTCTGGAGTTACTGCTGGTGGCACTGCTGCTGCTATTGCTGCATCTGTCGATGTTGCTGCTACTGCTGTTTCCTCCAGTGTTGTTGCTGCCGAATCTGTTCTTGTTGCTAATATTGCCGTTGGTGCTAGTTGTCCTGTTGCTTCTGATTCTGCTAGTGCTAATGCTGATGTACCTGTTCCTGCTGTTGTTATTATTGTTGGTGCTGTTGTTGGTGGTGTTGTTGCTGCTACTGTTATTGTGTTTATTGCAGCTGCACCAGATGCTCCAGCAGCTGCTTTTGTTGCTGTTTTCCAAGTTATTGCTGCAATTATTGCTGCTTCTATTACTAATGCTGTTGCAAATGTTACTGCTCCTACCATCATTACATATTTTACTAATGGAAGCAAATCCAACTATTGTGGAGACTTAGACACATGTGCAATATCTGGACTCCCAGATCGGGCACATGTGTTTAATTCTTCATCTTCTTGGTGTTGTATATCATTCACGTACAACACACGAACTATGATGCTAATGTGAGAGTAGTGAGAATTATGTAAATTGATATTATTAGATCCATTAATTATTATTCTGTGCCAATGTTAAGGTTACTTAAGAACAATTCACTCCTGCTCTTGCAACTGGTGCATAAGGAAGCCCTCAGAATCATTCTTATTTTTTTTAACACTGGTGGCTAAAGCTCCCGCTTCACACGACGAGGGTCTGGGTTCAATTCCCAGCGAGGGTAGAAACATTGGGCGTGTTTCTTTACACCGGTTGTCTATGTTCCCCATCAATAAAATGGGTGCCTGGGAGTTAGTCGACTGGTGTGGGTCGCATCCTGGGACAAAACTGACCTAATTTGCCTGAAATGCTCTGCATAACAAGCGGCTTTCTATATAGTAGTATGTCATTGATGTCAGCTAGGCCTGTATACCTTGTACATGTACTTGTAGAAATAAAGATATTATTATTAGTATTATTGTTGTGACCAGATCTACCTGGATATCATTACCTTTGTAACTAGTTCAGCTATCATAACTTTGGGGCCCAGTCCCTGGACCCATTATGTACCTCTGTAATCTTTTGACTCCCGCCCACAGGATGGGTATGGGCTGCATAATAAAAATATTAAATTAACTCCCACTGAAGTAGGGTGATGTAACAAAGAAGAAAACACTTTCACTGTCACTCATTCAATCACTATCACAGTTCAGATTACCTTCCAAACCGCAACATCCCCAACCCTCCTTCGGAGTGCAGGCACAGTACTTTTCACCTTCATAAATGTGACCCTTCTCACACTCCAACAGCATGTCAAATCATAAAATGGACTTACCTCCACTCCTATCTAACACACACACTAATTAGCCTTTGCATGTTCATGTCCTTAGCACTCAAACCCTTCTTTACCCCCCTCCCTGTATCTTTTTCTAGGGGTACCCCTACATATTCGTCCCTCCTCCACAGCTTTATACACCCTAGTCATCCCATGCTTCTCTATGCTCTTTAAATGTCAAAAACTACCTCAACAGCCGCCTGTCGTCCCTTTTAGTAACTCCACACCTACTAATCTCCAAACTCCGAATTTTCTGCATAGCATTCATGCTACACATTGCCCTCAGACACTGTATCCCCACTGCCTCCAACCCCCTCGTTGCAACACTGTGGTGGTACCATTATTCTCTGGTACACAATTCTTTTTGCCTCTATATATTATGGTATTTGTCTCCACAGATGCCTTAATACACCACAAACCTTTGTTCATTATGTGGTTCACTTCATCTCTGAAAGAACCATCTGCTAACAAGACCGCAATTTCATATTTTCTATAAACTGCACGAGCTGTATTCTTGAAGACAACGAGAACATTTTAACCATGAGTGGAAGTTTTATTCGTTTAATATTACACATGTGAAAGCATCCCCAGGAAGACCATCAATGGTAATCAATTAAATCACTTGGAAAGGCATCAACCCAAGAAGAAATAAATCACTTAGTAATAACATTACAAATTATGTACACTGATGAATCTAAACCAGAGTCTCTTAGCAGGGCTACATCTACACTTTCTGCTACCCCTCTACATAAGAACGCTTAGCAACTATGTTGAGTTAGACATTATAATTAAAAGCTAGGAGTCTTCACTGCAAACCTAATTGTTTGTCATCAACCCCACATTAAAGTTAACATGAGGCAGAAAGCTTGATTCTCTGATTATTACTGATTCTATGTTATCAATGAAAGTGCTAGACCAACATAATCGTAATGACTTGAACAACATGCTCATTTGAGAAGCCAAGTGAAGGTACTCCAGAATTAGAGAATAAGGAATAAAAAAAAAGTGTGGATTCCATCACATAATGAGTTGCCATTTCTTAACAAAGCAAAGTGCAGTGTAAATAGGCTTGTTTATAAGAACTTCGGGCAGTTTAACAGACACACAGCTGATGATCAACTTAATCCAAATTATGTGGTCAGCCTTATAGTCAACTTCTTGAACACTATCAGCTTTTCTGTCCACTTGTTGAGGAATTTTATTATTCAAAATAATACACCACATATATTTAGCGAATGCACAAAATTTGCCTGCAACATGTAAGACAATTGTAGATATAAATCCAGATGTACTCATGTTAACCCTTTTGGGACCTAGGTCTTATGACTTGTAAATTTTTCTAGCGCTGCTATCCACATGATATATATTTGCTGCACTATAAACAAGATTCTTTGTCAGCAAAATCTAAGAATCTAAATCTCCTGCTATTTTTTTTTTTTTGGCTACTAATTTTGAATATTTTATAATTTAATTGTTAATAATGGAATTACTGATATTGTTGTTGCTACAGCTGCTTCTTGATACTGTTGTTCTTTGTTGTTTACTATTGTTGTCACTAACACTGCTGTTGCTTCTTCTGTTGCTGTTGCTTCTTCTGCTGCTGTTGCTGGTGCCGCTACTGCTACTCAATATGTTACTGATAATGCTTCTGCTGGTGTTAATTCTGTTTGTAATATTTATGGTGTTGCAAGTATATGTTCTGCACTAACTCTTGCGCTGAACCGTTGCAACAGCAGTATTTGCAGTAGCAGTATATTTTAGGTTTACAAAATTGCATTCGACAGCAATGCGCTGCTACCATATTCTATTTGATATGTCATTAACGTAGAGTGGATTTCATACCGTGCTGAAATCTTTCCTCCTGAACTGGGAAACTTCAGAAGGGGAACGAGGAGAGCGTCATGTATTCTATTAAAACTTCAACAGCTACGAATGCAATCGAGGTTTCGTTCCAGCTAAGTTGCAGAGACCATTACCTGGGAATTATCAGGCAGCAGCAGAAGTAATAACAAAAAAATTTGAAGTAATAATTGTACAAAAATAGTCGATATATTATGAGTGATTGGAAAAGTTTCAATTGGATATCAGACTCTAAAGAAAGACAGAGGGAATAGAGGGGGTGGAGGATTTACGCTGCTCATCAAAAATCAGAAGAGTTTTGAGAAATTGGAAGGAGAGGAGAGAAGGTAAGCAAGGAACTACACGGTAGAAACACTTCAGACTGGAGGTCGCAGGGTCGTGATTGCAGTAATGTACAACCCATCACAGAATAGCAGGAGACAATGACAAGAATATAATGAGAACAAGAGAGCATTGCTTGATACACTAAGCGAGGTGGGGGGTCAGAAGAGCCAACATGGTCAGGACAAAGTTACTTGTTCTGGGTGATTTCAAGCACAAGGATATTGACTTGGAAAATCTGGACTCATATAGGGGACCAGAAACGTGGAGGGCTAAGATGATGGAGGTGTTACTGGAAAACTTCATGCATCGGCATGTTAGGGACACTACCAGAAAGGGAGGAGAGGATAAACCAGAAACACTGGACCTCATATTACCTTTGAGTAGTTCAGACATTGAGAGCATCACATATGAAAGGCCCGTCGGAGCTAGTGATTACGTGGTCCTGAGCTTCGAATACATAGTGATACAAGTGGAGAGGGAAGTAGGACGGGAGAAGCCAAACTACAAAAGAAGGGACTTCACAGGCAGGATGAATTTCCTGCATGAGGTTCAGTGGGAAAGAGAACTTGCTGAAAAGTCAGGAAACAAAATGATGGAATACGTGACGACAAAATGCAATGAGTCAGAGGAGAGGTTCGTAATTAAGACCAACAGAAACAATGGAAAGACTCGAATGAGCCCTTCGTTCACGAAAATGTGTAGAAATGCCAAAAATAAGTGTGTTACAGAAAGGAAAAAGTTTAGAAGACAAAGAACCCATTAAAGAACCGGAAACGAATGTACACGGATGAGGGTGGCCCAGCGACAATAAAATAATGACAATGCATCTAAAGACAAATCTGACACAAAGCTGTTGTGCATCCACCTGAGGAGGAAGGAGGGAAGATCACAAGAAGTGGTGAAGAAGTTTTTGAAGAGCTCAATACGAGATTAAAAGAAGTATTTTCAGTGGAGATAGAAAGGATTCCAGCAAACTGGAATAGTAGCGTTCACAGACAAGTGCTGGATACACCACACAACCAAGGAGGAAATGAAGAGGCTGCTAAGTGAACTTCATACCACAAAAGCTATTGGACTAGACAACATCTCTCCATGGGTCCTGAGAGAGGGAGCCGAGGCACTGTGTGTGCAACTAACCACAATTATCAACATATCTATTGAAACAGGGCAAATACCTGAGGTGTGGAAGATAGCAAATGTAGTCCCATTTTTTAAAAAGTATATAGACAGGCAGCATAAAACTACATACCAGTGTCACTGACATGTATAGTATGCAAAGTCATGGAGAAGTTTATTAGGAGAAGAGTTGTGGAGCAACTTGAGAAGAATGAGCTTATACATGATAGCTAGCACGATTTCAGGGAAGGGATATCCTGTGTCACTAACCTACTGGAGTGCAAAATTTAAAGAAGCAGCAGGAATAACAGGAAAGGGACTGCAATTTAGGAGAGAATACCTGACAGGAAGGAAAGAACGAGTGATGGTACATGACGAGGTGTCAGAGAGGGCTCCTGAGACGAGCGAAGTTCCTCAAGGGTCGGTCCTAGGGCCGGTACTGTTTTTCGTATATGTGAATGACATGACATAAGGGATGGATTCAGAAGTGTCCCTGTTTGCAGATGATGTGAAGCTAATTCACAGAATTGAAGCAGATGAGACTCAGGCAAGACTACAAGGGGATTAAGCCTTTTCAAATAACTGGCTCCTGGAATTTAACTCCAAGTACAGTCATGGAGATTGGGAGGGTCAAATAAGACCGCAGACGGAGTACAGACTAAGGAACCAAACACTGGAAATCTCATTCATTGAAAAGGATATTGGTGTGAGTATCATATCAATCACATCTTCTAAGGTGCGCATCAACCAAATAACTACTGCAGCATGTAGGCGCCTGTAAAACCTAAGAATAATGTGTTGACACCCGAGTAAGGAGTCGTTCAAGACATTATACACCGTTTATGTCAGGCCTTTATTGGAGTATACAGCACCAGTATGGAACCCAAACCTGGTTGAAACAATACTAGTCTTACGAGGAGAGGTTAATGGAAATCAATCTGACGACACTAGAGGACAAGAGGGATAGGGGTGATATGATAACGACATATAAAACACTGAGAGACATTGAAAAGGTGGATAGGGACTGAATGTTTCAGAGGGGTCACTACTCTCAGTGCCAGGAGAGTGAGGTGTGCCTAGTGTTGGACGTGGGTGGTGTTGCCACAAGCTGGTAACTCAAAATTCAAACAAAACGAGTGTGATTAAGCCAGTGTGATAAGATATTGATAAGGATATATGACGTAGTGAATAATAAAGAATCATGAAGTGAGGGGAATAACGATAGAGCAGTAAGTGAATAATAAAACTAACAGAGTGAGGGGAAAGAAAATAAAAAAAAATCGAAGGGAATATATCGAGTTTTTATCGAATCCCGGTGTTTTCCTGTTTTTGAAACAAGAGTGGTAAATAAGGACTCAAAGTGTTCACCTGGTATATAGTGAAACAGGTAATAAGAACAGAGAAGAACAGAGGTGGAATAAAGGCAGGAGCAGCAAGAGTCATCGTACAGCCGCAACAGCCGAGATCCAGACGACACCTCTGCCAGGCGAAATGCACAAATCACCTATGTTGTTGTAACATGTGCATGTTGAGTGATCAGAGCCGGCACTGCATCGCTGGTAGCTGGGGTTCACAAACCCTGCTCCGGAGTGATCATCATGCATACAGCACTTAGCATTTAGAAGGAAGATTTAGAAGGAGCAAGGAAGTTAACCATGGTAGGATATTTTTGGGTCACAAACACTAGTGGGTGCGCACGCAGGAGTTGGGCACGCCAAGTAGGGCTATAAAACTAACAGTAATTTTAAGCACATAAAGACAGTGCACAGTGTGAACGAAGTGATTGGGTACATATGTAGGACATATGTAGTACATTCGTGGGTACATACGAAGGACTCATAAACACACACACAAACACACGGGGACACACACACCTGGTCAAGCACGTCAAGAAATTAGAGAAATTGCAAAGGTTTGCGACAAGGCTAGTTCCACAGCTCAGGGAAATGCCATGTGAAGAAAGGTTGAGGGAAATAGGACTAACAACACTGGAGGACAGAAGGGTTAGAAGAGACATGATAACGACATACAAAATACTGCAGGGAATCGACAAGGTAGATAGTGACAGGATGTTCCAGAGAGGGAACACAGAAACAAGGGGACACAACTGGAAGCTGAAGACTCAGATGAGTCAAAGGGATGTTAGGAAGCACTTCTTCAGCCATAGAGTAGTTATGAAGTGGAATAGTCTAGCGAACGATATACTGGAGGTGGGAACCATACATAGTTTTAAGACAAGGTATGATAAAGCTCATGGAGCAGGAAGAGCAGAGACCCAGTAGCGGACAGCGAAGAAGCGGGGCCAGGAGCTGAGTCTCGACCCCTGCAACCACAATTAGGTGAGTACATTGGTACATACATACATACATACTAACCCACACATAGCCTCTGACCGTTAGGGCTTACTCCAACCCCCCCTCCCTCCTCCTCTTTCACAGCCTCCTTTCTCTATTCTTCCTCATCCGTCTCTCCCTCCTCCTCTACCGCATCCTCCTCTCCCTCCTCCTCTTCCTCCTCCTCCACCCCTCCCCCTCATTCTCTTTCACTTCATCCTCTCCCACATACTCCACTTCTTCTTCTTCCTCCATCCCCTCCTCCCCTTTTCCTCTGCTGCCTCTCCCTCCTCCCCTTTTCCTCTGCTGCCTCTCCCTCCTCCCCCTCTTCTCCTCTTCCTCCTCGCCCTCTCTCCCTCCTTGGCCTTTCCTTCTCCTCCGTTCCTGCTTTCTCGATCCTTTCTTTCCCTCTCCATTCCCCCCTCCAGCATTCTCTCTGGCCCCTCCCATCCTTTTCCCTACGACTCCCCACACACACACACCCTCCCTACACACTCTATCTATCTCCATCTCCATCTCTCTCTCCCTTCTCTCTCACTCTTCCCCCCTCCCTTTTCTCTTCCTCTCCCTCCCTTCCTCCATTACCCTCTCTTTTCCTTCCTCCCTTCCACCTCTTTTCCCTCTAGCCCCCTTCCCACTCTTTTTCCACCCCCTCATCACTTCCTGTCCCTCTCCCCATCTCTCTCCTTCCTTACAAAACACACACATCTACAACACATAACCCATTAGAAAAAAATGGTAGATCAGAAGGGAAGTCGAAGGCTCAGAGGATCAGAGGAGAATGGTTCTGGTAAGAAAGAATGGATGGAAGAGCAATGCAAAAGGATGGAACAAGAATAGGAGGGCAAACTAGGTGAGTTTTCTTCGACAATGGAGAAAAAGATAGAGGCAGAGATTTCTGTGACATTGGAAAAGCGGATGGAGGAGGAGAAGAAGAAGAAATGGGAGTCACAAGTCGAAGCTGCAGTAGCCCAAGAATATGAGGTAAATAGGCTGATGTGAGTTACTGGGGTATTGACCAGAGAAGACATAACATCTGAAACTGGTACACCCATACTGAACGAGGAGCCCAACGAGAAGGAAGGAGACATAACTTATGCCAAGGCCCTATCAGCCCACCAAGCAGGGCCAAGGAATGAAGGGGAAGAGCAGCTGGGAGTTGGGGTTGTGGTGGGAGAGGGGGCTGAAGGTGGAGAGGGGGGTAGGTGACATGCAGAGGCAGGACCTTGTCACCAAGAACTACAGGAAAACTGAAGGTATGGTTCACCAACGCTGATGGAATAACGAATAAGTGGGAGGAGTGGCACAAAAGAGTCAAAGAGGCATCACAAGACATCATAGCCCTCACAGAAACCAAGCTCACAGGTATGATAACAGATGCCATCTTTCCAAAGGGATATCAGATCCTGAAGAAAGACTGAGGGAACAGAGGGGGTGGAAGAGTGGCACTGCTGATCAAAAACCGATGGGATTTTGATGAGCTGGAGAGAGGAGAAGCAAGAGATTACCTAATAGGAACGCTTCAGTCTTGAGGTCCCAAGGTGGTAATTGCAGTGATGTATAACCCACCAAAGAACAGCAGGAGGTCAAAGCAAGAGTATGATGAGAGTAATACAGAGATGGTTGACACACTGGCTGAAATGGCCAGAAGGGCTCATGTGAGCAGGGCAAAGCTACTGATCATGAGTGACTTCAACCATAAGAAAATCAGTTGGGAGAACTTGGAGCCACGTGGGGGCCAGGAAACGTGGAGGGCTAAGATGATGGAGGGGGAACTGGAAAACCTCATGTACCAACAAGTAAGGGACACTACCAGAGAGAGAGGAGAGGATGAACCAGCGAGACTTGTCCTAGTTTTCACCTTGAGTAGTGCAGATATTGAGGACATCACATATGAAATACCCTTCTGGGCCAGTGATCACATGGTTCTGATCTTCGAATACATAGTAGAGTTACAAGTGGAGAGGGAAGCAGATAGGGCCGGACGAATGAAGCCAAACTACAAGAAAGGGGACTACGTAGGCATGTAGAATTTTCTGCACGGGGTTCAGTTGGACAGAGTACTGGCAGGGAAGTCAGTAAAAGAGATGATGGAATATGTGACAACAATATGCAAGGAAGCTGAGGAGAGGTTTGTACGCAAGGGTAACAGGAATAACGAAAAATCCAGGATGATCCCTTAGTTCACCCAAAGGTGTAGAGAGGCCAAAACCAAGTGTGCTAGAGAATAGAAGAAGAATAGAAGGCAAAGGACCCAGGAGAATAAGGAGAGCAGTCGAAGAGCCACAAATAAATATGCACAGGTAAGAAGGGAGGCCCAAAGACAATACGAGAATGACATAGCAGTGAAAGCCAAATCTGAACCAAAGCTGTTGTACAACCACATCAGGAGGAAAACAACAGTCAAGGACCAGGTAATCAGGCTGAGGAAGGAAGGAGGGAAGGTCACAGGAAATGACCGCAAAGTATGTGAGGAGCTCAGCATGAGATTCAAAGAAGTGTTCACAGATAGATAGAAGTGCCTCCAGAAAGGCGGAGAGGTGGGGTAAACCATCAAGTGCTGTGAATCGACCCCTACAACCCCAACTTGGTGAGTACACGCACACAAAGATGCTATGGCTCGACCCCTGGAACCTCAACGTGGTGAGTAAACAAACAATCACACATAGCACGAGAAGGACAGGGGAAATCAAACTTCAGAACTTCACAGATATATGGCAAATTTTGCATGAGTTACAGTGGGAAAGAGAGCTAGAAGGGAAGACAGTGAATGAAATGCTTGAACACGTGGCCGCAAAGTACTGAGAGGCAGAAGAGAAGTTTGTGCCAAGGGGGCAACAGAAACAACAGGAAGACCACAGTGAGCACAAGGATTACCCGGGGTGTGGAGAGGATAATTTCAAGTGTGCTAGAGCATGGAAAAAATATCGAAGGCAAAGGACGCAGGCAAACAAAGAGTTGAGCCAAAGAGCCAGATATGAATATTCATAGAGAAGGAGAGAGGCCAAACGCCAATACATGAATGAGATAGCATAAAAACTCCGACCCAGTCTTGTTATACACCCAATTCAGTAGGAAAACAATAGTCAAGTACCAGGTAATCAGGCTGAGGAAGGAAGGAGGGGAGCTTACAAGGAGCTACCAGGAAGTATGTGAGGAATATAGCTCTCAACATATGGAGGAATTCCCAGAGGAGACACAGAGCCTTGCAGCAAACCGATGTGGTATTGTGCACCAGCAAGTGCTGGAAACACTGCACTAACCGAGGAGTAGGTGAAGAAACTACTACGTGAACTAAATGTTTCGAAGGCGGTGGGGCTAGATAACATCTTTCCTTGGGTCCTGAGAGAATGAGCATAGCTACTGTGTGTGCCACTAACAACAGTCTTCAATAAATCTATCGAAAGAGGGCAACTGCCTTAGGTGTGGAAACCAGCAAACATAGCCCCAATTGTAAAAGAAAGGTGACAGACACGCAGCACTAAAGTAAAAACCAGTGTCGCTGACTTGAGTAGTATTTAAAGTTATAGAAAAGAGTATCAGGACAAGAGTGGTGAAGAACCTAGAAAAGAACTTGTGGTGAAGCACCTAGAAAGGAACTTGATCACACATACATGACAATCAACACCACTTCAGGGAAGGGAAATCTTGTGTTACAAACCAACCCGAGTTCTACGACAAAGAATAAGAATTAAGACAGGAGATGGATGGATAAACTGCATCTTCCTGGACTGTAAGAAGGATTTCGACACAGTGCTACACAAGAAGCCTGCTAGATGAGCAGGCATGAATAGCAGGGAAAGTACTTCAATGGAACAGGGAATACCTGACAGGAAGGAAACACCGTGAGTTGGTACGTGACGAGGTGTTATAGTGGGCCCATGTTTCGAATGAGGATCCACAAGGGTCTTTCCTAGGTCCATTGCTGCTTCTTATATATATGAAGTACATGACGGAAGAGATCGATTCAGAGGTGTCCCTGTTTGCAGACGATGTGAAGCTAATAAGGAGAATGCAAGCAGACGACGACCAAGTAAGTCTACAAAGGCTGACCTGGACAAGCTGCAAGCTTAGGCCGACAAATGGCTCTTGGAGTTTAACTCCACCAAGTGCAAAGTCATAAACCTTAGAGAAGAACAAAGAAAACGGCAAGTGGAGACAAAGGCTACAAAATTTACCGATGGAAAAGGATCTTGGGGTGAGACACATCTGAGGCGCACATCAACTAAATAACTGCTGCAGCATATGGGCTCCTGACAAACCTAAGAATAGCGTTTCGACATCTAAGTAAGAAGTCATTCACGACACTGTACACCGTGTACGTCAGGCCCATGTTAGAGTATGTAGCACTAATATGTAACCTACACCTGGTCAAACACGTCAAGAAATTCGAGAAAGTGCAAAGGTTTACAGCAATACTAGTCCTGGAGATAAGGGGTATATCTTATGAGGACAAGTAAAGGGAACTCAAACTGACGACACTGGAGGACAGGAGAGGTAGGAAGGACATGATAACGAAGTATAAAATTCTGAGAATTATTAATTGACAAGGTGAACCTGGCCAGAATGTTTCAGAGACAAGACAGAATCAAGGGGACACAACTTGAAGCTAAAAGTTCAGATGACTCATACGGATGTTAGGAAGTTAGGAGAGTGGACCTAGTAACGACATGAAAAGAGGCGGGGCAGGAGTTAGGACTCGTCCCCTGCAACTACAAAGAGGTGAATACAGACCATACAACGGGTGGGGATCGAACCCGCGGTCAGAGAGTCTCGAAACTCCAGACCGAACCCCACCCGTGGTATGGTATGTTTGCAATCGTGTCATTATGATTTCGTGAGTCATGTTGACGGCTTTGAGGGGGACTTGAGCTAGAGTTCGTCACGGCCATGCTAGCGGAAGATTCGTCTGTAAAAACTTGCATTTGTGGACACAGTGGTGCCTATGCTAACCTTCCTATGGTGTAGAAATATACCTAGTTGGATGAATCTTATTAAGCTAGCTGGCTCAGTGGCTTACTCGACGGTCTGGAGTTTCGAGAATCTCTGACCGCGGGTTCGAACCCCACCCGTGGTATGGTTTATTTACAATCGTGTCATTAAGATTTCGTGAGTCATGATGAATACAAATATATAAGTTCACACACACACACACGGTAATGGAGGCAGGATCCATACATAGCTTTAAGAACAGGTTTGACAAAGCTCACGGAGCATGGAGAGTGACCTAATAGCGACCAGTGAAGAGGCGGGGCCAGGAGCTATGAATCGACCCCTGCAACCACAATTAGTTGAGCACAATTAGGTGAGTACACACACACACACTCACACTCACTCACACACACACACACACACACACACACACTGCGGATATGGACGGGCTACTGATTCATACATGAGGGACACAGCTGTTGTCCCTCGCCTGCTGCAGTGAAGGTGGAAGCCAGAGAGCCAATAACACATTTATAAACAAAGACGGAATGACAATTACATGAACATTAAAGGAAAATCATTGAGGTAAACAGGATGAACAAATCATGAAGAAAATATAAAATACATAAATAAGAAACAGATGATATAGAGTGAAAAATTGAAAATAATATAGACAAAAAGCCACACGATAGAGAGAAAGATCAATAAATAGATAACAACTCAAAAGATTCGGAAATTTTAGTATATTTGGGCGTGGTGTTCGGACTTGGAAGCGAGAAGTCGGAGCAATGATCCGCGTGAACGAACTCTGCAAAGCGACTGGAAATGTGTGTGTCGTCTCAGGAGATCGATGGCGTCCTGGCGTTTAATCATACGGAGGAAGAGTCTCCCAGGTGCCACTCTAGTCACTTATATTTCAAACTGCAAATGTAACTTGTGGCACAAAGTCTGTTATTGTTTCAGATGGCACATACACAGCCACGCGCTGACCACTTACCTCCTCCTACAGAAGTGACGGATCAAAACGTCATAACTTTTACTTCCGCTTCCAGGGTTCTGCTGCTTCCCGTATCCGACTGAATAAGCCAGTAGTGCAGACGAAACTTTACAGCAATGAAGATACCCAAGTGTTGCTAATGTGTCTCATTCATCAGGTTGTTAGTACTGTTTTCCATCAAGCTTACCTAAATGAGATCACTAAATTTAAACGACCCTTTGTGAATCCGCCTTGAGACTCATTAATTAAATAGTGATCATTAAGGTGGATTCTTATTATATCTGAATCCTTTAATATTACTTTGTTCACACTCCAACAGAACGCTCTTGTGTGCTCTCTGTGAATCTGAACAAGATGTCCTCTCTTGAGCTACTCTACCAGCAGCTAAAGGAAGAACTGAGGGTAGCTAAGCTTGAGATACAGCGACTGACTGAGGAAAACAAGAGGATTCGTAGTAATCCTCCTGTTGTGAATCCTCAAGCCAAGA
The DNA here is from genome assembly GCA_009830355.1 of Cherax destructor. NCBI lineage: Eukaryota > Metazoa > Arthropoda > Malacostraca > Decapoda > Parastacidae > Cherax > Cherax destructor. The sequence goes on from WNWK01009812.1 coordinate 29,815, forward strand.
AAGGAACCTGGACAGTGGCTGGGATGCATGGGACAAAGATAAGGATTAAGAGGACGGGTGGTGAGTAGAAACAACGAAGATCCAGGAGAACGTTGTGGAAACATCGAACCGATTCTCTGTGCTATCCGATGAATGTGAGTCGACTTCTGGGAACGTCACGACGAACGACACCAAGGAAGGTAAAAACATTGTTGTTGTTGAGGATAGCCAGTTTAGGAATATGGATAGGTTTGCTTTCCTGGGGCTGGGATGGAGGATATTGTTAGCCGTCTGGATGACATCATGAGAGGCAGGAACGGCCCCTCGTAAATCCATGCTGAGTATCATTAATCAAATTATGGTTATCTAGATGGCTTCTAATAATATCAGCTATAATTGACTCTAGTAATTTGCCTACATTTGAGGTCAGGCTTATTGGGCGGTAATTTGACGGTAGTGACTTGTCCCCTGCTTTAAAAATAGGAATTACATTAGCCATCTTCCACATATCAGACACTACACCTGTTTGAAGAGATAAATTAAAAATGTTAGATATTGGTTCACAGAGTTCCATTTTGCATTCCTTAAGAACCCTTGCAAAAAGCTCATCAGGACCCAGCGATTTATTTTGTTTCAGTCGGTCTAGTTGTTTCATAACCATTTCGCTAGTGACTGTGATATTACATAATTTATCTTCTTCTGGACCTCTGTAAAAATTAATTTCTGGGATATTATTAATGTCTTCCTGTGTGAAAACCGAGAGAAAATAATTATTAAAAATAGAGCACATATCATTCTCCTTGTCAGTAAGATGCCCAGAGTTATTTTTAAGGGGACCTATCTTATCCCTAACCTTTGTTCTATAAACCTGGAAAAAACTTTTTGTGTTAGTTTTTGAATCCCTAGCAACTTTAATTTCATAGTCCCGTTTAGCTTTTATTATCCCCTTTTTAACGTCCCTCTTAATGTCAGTATACTGATTTATAAGATGACCCTCACCTCTTTTTATGCGGCTATAAATTCCTTTCTTCTGCCCTAAAAGATACTTGAGCCTATTATTCATCCATTTTGGGTCATTTCTACTTGATCTAATTTCTTTATACGGGATAAATGTTCTTTGGGCAGCCTGTATAGTGTTAAGAAAACTGTCATATTGATACATCTCTTCGTTACCCCAGTCCACAGTTGATAAGTGTTCTCTAAGTCCATTATAATCTGCTAAGCGAAAATCTGGGACCGTTACTGAATTATCCCTACTATCATACATCTATTCAATGCTAAAGGTTATTGACTTGTAGTCGCTTGAGCCGAGTTCCTCTGTAATTTCTAAATTATTAACAAGGGTTTCCTTGCTTGCCAGAACCAAGTCAAGTAGGTTATTTTCCCTTGTAGGTTCTGTTACAAACTGCTTCAAAAAGCAATCCTGAACTACTTCTAAAAAGTAGTTAGATTCTAAATTCCCTGTCGAGAAATTCCAATCAATCTGACTAAAGTTAAAGTCCCCTAGAATTACTACGTTATCGTGCCTTGTGGCCTTAACAATTTCCTCCCAAAGTAGTCTCCCTTGTTCCCTATATAAGTTTGGGGGACGGTAAATCACGCCTAAAATCAATTTTTCACACCCCTCTGAAAATTCTATCCAGACAGACTCTGTATGTGTTATTTCAGACTTTATACCCGTTTTTATGCAACAATTTAAATGATCACGGACATAGAGTGCCACCCCACCCCCCTTCCTGATACTTCTGTCTACTTGGAACAATTTTAAACCCTGAATGTGACATTCGGCAGGCAAGTCCTGATTTTTCATATTAAACCATGTCTCAGTTATTGCAAAAACATCAATATTACCCGTACTTGCAACTAATCTCAACTCGTCCATCTTATTCCTAGAACTACGACTATTGGTGTACTATATATTTAAAGACCCTCCTTTCTCTTTACCCTTCCTGCTCATTTCTGTTTTTCCACTATACATATTACTATCCTTGTCATCTAGTGTCACTAGCTTTCCACTATCCACCTTATTCTGCCTATTACTAGTTCTCCTAGAACTTATAATATTACTACACTCTGACTTCACTGTTTTCCCCCCAAACCCATATCCTGGAAATAAATGGTATAAAATACCGACACAATGGAAAAATAAACACTTAAGCAGTATAATGTGATCCTTTATTGACAACGTTTCGCCCACGCAGTGGGTTTTATCGAGTCACAAACAGATCTACCTGGATAAAAGAAACAAGGGTATTTATAGGATTTAGTCAGGTGGACAATGCTGGGTCAGGTGGAGAAAGCTGCATGTGACAGTCTTCAAAGTAGTGTGAAGTCGAGTGATAGTTAAAACCTTGGGTAACTTAAAGGACCTGCAGTGTTCCATTCTTGAGTTCTATGTGGGATAGCGATGAAGGAGTTTCTTGGCAATAGGTTCAGCTATGTTGTAGAAGCCGTTGTTCTGGTTGAAGTTGTTGGATATACAGATAAGGCTGCACTGCCGTGAAGAGTTCTCTCCCACCCATCCTGGACACAGCTGTGCCAAACCCTATTCCAACAAATCCCTGGCTCTTTTGCAAAAGACTTTCTTTGTTTTTTTATACTTTTACCTTGGCATGGGAGAAAAGCTGAGCCAACAATAACATGGTGCAGGGGCGGCAACAGGATTTTTTTTGAGGGGGCTTAGGGGGGCTAGCTGGTTGGATGAGGGTTAAGGATACTCTTGGGTTTGAAGAGCAGAGCAAGAATACTGTTTTTACTTAGAATGCGTATTGCAGATCAGTTAAAATAGTAAAGTTATCTAAAGATATGTTTATTAACACTTTATAAGAGTGAGAAAACAAATGTCCTTGACGATGAATAGTAGTAATAATTACATGAAATTACATAAAAATAATGGTCATTAAAATAATGTTAAGTAAAAGGACACAAATGCAACTACCCATGTAATTGTTTTATCACATTTTACTCATGTGCAAATTGATTGTTCTATCTTATTGTATTACTACTACTACTACGACTTATATCACTACTACTTCTACCACCACTAGTATTACACCTCACTTGGAGAGTATATATATACTCTCTGTGTCCATGTATCGCTTGTAACGGCTTAAAAAAGCTCCTGGAGAGCGAAACGTTGCCACAATAAAATGTCACATTAGTTGCATTTGTGTCCTTTTACTTAACATATTGTCGGTAATTCTACCAATATTATTACATTAAAATAATGGTATTATTAATGTAATGCTACACAGGAAGATAATAATTATGGAAAAAATAAACACATAAGCAGTATAATGTAATCCTTTATTGACAACGTTTTGCCCACGCAGTGGGCTTTATCAAGTCACAGACAGATCTGTTTGTGACTCGATAAAGCCCACTGCGTGGGCGAAACGTTGTCAATAAAGGATCACATTATACTGCTTATATGTTTATTTTTCCATTGTGTCGGCATTTTATACCATTTATTTCCAAGATAATAATTATATTATTATCAAATTAGGCGCTAAACCCGAAAGGTCTATATACAGGAAAGCAAAATAGATTGAGCTTTCAAATGAGATACTGAGAATGACTGAAAAGTTATAACACAGTGATTTTTGTGTAGTTATGGGTGAAAGCAGAAACATCAATGATACCTTCAACGTTGAGACTCTTGGGACTTTTCGAACTTAGAGATATAACTGCAATATCACTTGTAGAACTATTACTCTGCTGTTCCTTAAGAAAGTTTTTGTCAGTCGCAGGCAGGAAGAACTAAGCTAACATGCTATAGAATTACCTGGAAAACTCGCACTGATGCTGGCAGTCACAGTATGTTTGAACACTGGACACATTCAATTTGGAGTTGTGACTGTATTATCCTGTTGTTGTTTTCTCTCAAGAAGACGACGCTCTTTAAGAATGCCATCTCAAGAATACAAGATTTCTCCCGAAATGAAGCATCTTGAGGATTTAGTGTTAATGTACCTTTAGTTTACTACATACATTGTGTGAAAATTCCCTGTTTAATGTACTGACTGTCCTGTCTATGACAGGAAAGTAAGGATGAGTTCGGAATTCATGAAAAGTCGCTTTCTGACGAAACTCAAGTTGGGAATCAATAGCAAGCTTCTGTAATTGTCATGACTGAGAGTATTGTCATACTTTTTCTTGTTGCACATCATTGCCAGCAGCTTCAAATGAAGTGCATTTTGCCAGATACCCTGCCATAAATTTTCACAGTGCTGCTCCTTAAGTTCAGATTTAAGAACAGTCACAACAGAATCCAGCTGGAGGTGATGATCAGACAGTGACTTAATGATCTGCAGAAAAAAATTTCAGCATTGTAAGAGAATATTATGAATGACATATCACTGAGCGAGTATTAGGCCCTAGGTTCTGTTACCCTATAGACATCTGACGTGTTCAAGATATTATAAAGAGCTGCAGGAATTGCTGGAACTGTTAATTTGATGGCAAAATAAGCAGTGTATTGACAGGGCCATCTAGTGCATGATAGTCTGAAAGTCATTAGGAAAATATTATGTTTGGGTATACCGACAGTGTGTAAATAAGACACACTGCAGGTTATGGCATTTCATTGTGAAGACGTTTCGTTCACCATGGACTATATTTGTTTATCCAGAAAACAAGACCTGGGAATTTATAGGGGATGGAGAAGGCCTGAGGTGAAAGAGGGCATGAAATCAAATGTCAGTAGCCAGCTGAGTAAGGGAGGTTAGATCATGAAGAATTAGACGCATTAATGTATACAGGTTAGATGATTGCTGCATTAGGTATTGGGAAATTTGGCATGCTAAGAGTATGTTATATTTTATTCACCATATGTCACACTCCTATATAGGCTGCCTCCCAACCAGCGAACTGGGTGATAAGGGTTTAACAATCAATAGGGTACCCGTTGGTTAATCAGTACCTTGTACCTTGGTTCATTGGCCAATCAAAGGCCAAAGCTGAAACAGCATGATTCACTTGTGGTAAGCGTATTGACGGACTTGTCAGAGCTGCTGGTTGATACGGTGAACTCTCTCTGGCTTCTGCTTTTGCCACCTTTGTCACCGTGTGGTACACTTACTATTCAACCTCTGTACATAGTGTACATAAGTGTACATACTTGCATATATCTGGCAAATTATGTCTGGTGAAGAAAATACAAGTTACATACTACTGCTGAGTTTGTTTGATCCACATTGAAACCCATTACGACCAGGTCACAGGCCATACTATACCTGTGTTCGTAATATGTGAGTGCTGTCCGGGAGCTGGAGCTAGAGCTAGAACTAGTCCTAGTATCGTTCATATCGCATAGTTATCGCTTTTGGTACTGCATGTCAGTCATGCTACTGTGTGTATCCTGCAAGTCATACTGTGCTATTGCTGCTTGTGGCATGCAATGCAAACAGTGTTTTATGGTGGGTTATGCCACCAACACGTGTGAGGCGGCTGGTGTCTCAGTATACTCTCCTGAAACTGCACAAACTGTCTCTACAGCGTTGCTGGCGAATCGCTCGTTCCATTGGCATAGAATACCAGCGAACACTTACTGTTGCGCAGCTTCGTGACTCTCGTAACAAACTAAAGGTTGAAGCAAGTAACATGGAGCAACAAACTGAAGTATCTCCTGCTACGGGGGCTATTAATCGCCGAGCTCCGCTTAGGTTCTTTGTAATGTGGGAGGGCCAACACCGGAGCAATCAGAACAACAATTTTGTGAAGCAGGTGTTGCGTCGGGTTGTCTCAGGGTGAGTCAGCTTCGTTGGCGCTTGAGTTGCTTAAATTCAATCTCGAAACAACCAGAGAGCAACGAGCATTTGCAAAAGAGGAGTTTGATAGAGAGAAGGAGAGGAGGAAATTTAAACAGACTGTTGGTGACTATTTTAGTGTGCAAGAAGAAGTGCTGTTAGTACCCCCCTTTTGTTGATCATGAGCCTGAAATATTTTTGAGGCATTTGAAAATCAGGCTCAAGCACTAAAGTGGCCAGGGAAGCATTGGGCAGCACTTGTGCATACAACATTGTACGGCAAAGCGCAGGAGCTCACAGCTGTTTTAGATGATGAGGATTTTGTTGATTAACAGGTTGTTAAAACAACGGTTCTTGGGGCATATCAGGGTATTCCTGCCAAGTACAGGAAATAATTTAAACTGTGGAAGCGTCAGCTGGGTCAGTCTCATGTAGACTGTATGGCAGAAGTCAAAGTTTTTTACAAAATCGTTTCAACGTGAGTAGTGTCGCCAATTTCTCTGATCTACTACAGTTACTTTTGGTGGATATCCTGCTGGAATTTGTTGGACCAGAGGTAAGTCTTTCTTGAAAATCCTTCGATGACCACTGCATTAGAAACAGCCAGATTGGCTGACACATTGGAGGCCAACCGCTCCTTGTCAGAGCGGTCTAATCTTTCTTCCCAACAGCCTGACATGAATAGAGATTGTGTTGAACAAGTCTCTGACTGGAGGACGAAGTGGCAGCCTCAAAGTGAAAACGACGCCAACCAAGTCGTATGGTGAACTATGACATCTAACTCATGGTCAATCTGGTGAACAACGACATCTAACTCATGGTCAACCTGGTGAACAATGACGTCAGTATCCCGTGTGGCGCCAGCCAAAAATTAACAGAGAGATAAATTAAAGTCCGAGGAAGTATGTTATCGTTGTCATAACTCCGGCCATGTAAAATCCAACTGCACAATTAAGACACTACTGACGTGGTATCTTCTGTAGTTTGCAGTTTTGGGCTTTGATGTGGTTACTCTCATACTCATCAATAGTTCCTGAGGACGGAAAGGCAGCAAGTAACCTTCCTGATGAGCTAAGACAGAACGGTCATTGTTGTCTGACGTATGGCGTCAGTTTCCATTCTTCTGAAATGAGAGCCTCTCACTCGAGCAAAAGGCACTTCCCAGAAACCTTTTTTGAACCTAATGCTGTCGCTGACCATTGTTGTTGTTTATGGTCAGCAATGGTGTGGTTAGTGAAAAAGTCCTTAACTGGCTAATCAAGGCAGTTTACCTTCCGAGAGTATGACGAGGAATGGAACCCTTACGATTTTAACTGAATTTAAGATTTCGATTTTATTTATCAATTTAAAAAAAAAATTCGTACGTTAAATATTTTACTAGACATATTTATATAAATATTCGTTACAAAATTTATATCTTACTTTAATCTGTCCCGACCAGTCTAGCACAAAGAGCCTTGGTCACCAGGGAAGCCACGCTAAGACTGAAGGGATAGAAAAGCGATCACAACTGGTTACACATAATGAACAGACACACTAACTGCATTCTTTTGTAAAATGGCCGTTGCAAAATCAGCGAGCGATCTCGAGTTGGCGCTCATCACGTGACTGATCACAGCCTCTAACTTAAACATTGCTATTAGTCAAAAGTCTTAGTGGTTATGGAACAGAATAAATAGGTCGACAGAGACCCCATCTTGGAATAGTCATTTTTCATCTCTTATTCGGTCAAAGAATCTGTGTACCAATCTCCAGGGTAGCCATTCAGTGCCATATGAAGACGAATGTCTTAGTTTAGTTTTTGAACACCCTGTTCTCAGAGGTGAATATATTTGTTCTGTCTTAATTCCAGGCTGCTTCTAGTTCCCATTCTTGTTTTTATTGCCAATTAATTCAAAGAATCAGCAGAATTTTTAGTGTTATGTTGGATGCCAACGTCCTCTTTTGGACAGTAATCCCTTCTGGAATTATCTTTCCAGCTGGACATGACCTCCAATGTGCCGTTTCGTTCTGTCTCGGTTTCCACTGCCATCATAACCAGACAAGGACGTAGCAACAATCTATTAATGAGTGTACACAAGTAACCAACACAGGAGAGAGAAGCTTATGACAACGTTTCTGTCACACTTGTAAATGGTCCAAGTCGGACTGAAAGTCTTCATAAGCTTCTTTACTAATGAGATAATAAAGTTTTTGTCCATGCTTAATTACTTGCCAGTAGACTAAGTAAATACCAGAAGCCAATTTTTATTAAATAATTACTCATTTCTCCCAGTCTACTTTTACTCTTTTCCCATGTGCTAGTTACATGTCTATTTAATTTTTTTTATATTTTATTTAAGAACCATACAGTTTTACAAACATGGATCCGAAACATAGCATAAATATAATGTCTTATGACATCCCTTCTAACAATATATAACACCTCAGTCTTCGTACAACATATACAATGTACTTGTATGACAAGAGACCTTATACAAAATATACATAAATCACTATGTAACTGACAAAATTCAAGTGACCATCGACATTTTCCACACCATTACAAACTTTATAAACTAAGTAAAATCAAATCTATCCCAAACCCCCACCCCCTCCCTAGTTATCGTTTTTAATATTTCAATGAAATGACAAATAAAAGCCTATGAACATTATACAGATTACAAACTTACAACTAAAAACAAAACCCCATGACTGGGGTACGGTAGACTGATACATGTTTATACAATAAGAATGGCCCAACAAGGACCTACATAAAAGTAATTTTTATCGTCAACTTACTTCAAATCATGACACAAATAAATTACTACATGTATAAGGATATACTAAAAACTACAGTGAGACTAATTTCCACAACTCCGAATAAAAAAACGTTACCACAAAGGGCAAAACTACAAACCTTTTAAACATTATTAAACATGAGGCCTAATAGCCACCCACGCAGCATTCCACCAGATTACAATTAACCGTGTTCCATATATGTGACACGTTACAATACCCCTCCTAACCACCACCCTAACCTCATAACTGAAGCAGAGAGGGAATCCCCCAATCATACCATGAAAAACAAAACCCCATCCCAAAGTCCAAGTCAAAAAGCAATACCATTCACTCACCCGTCAAAGTCATAAACAACCCCCCTCCCCTATGCCCCTCCATAAAAAAGGTCAAAAGTCAAAAACCAGATGCACAACTCTCCCCAACCCATTCCCACCCCACACCTACCACCCCCACCCAACCCCAACCTAAGATCGCACACACCTACCAACACACACACTCACAGACACACAGACACACAAACCCCCCCTTCTGGGAAACCAGCCCCCTTAAGTATTCCTCATCCTCTACTACCCCTCAACAAAAGACCCATCGTGAGGAGGCGATACCCTTCCGGGAAAAACGCGACCACGCCCTCCCATACAAACACTGATTTCTACACCTTGTTCTATAAAACCGGCCCGCCAGAGCCCTTATCCGTACCTCACTCCTAACCTCCCTCATACCCCACGACACATGCAAAAAATCTAAAACAAGATACATGACCGCACGTCGAACGTCGTCTGTACAACCCCCCCCCATCTAAGCTTAAAGCCCGCAAGGTCATAACACCCCCTCCCCCCACCATACGAAGAACTTGGTTAAACCATTCCCTAACCCTTCCCAGGCACCCGCAAAAATACACAGCATGATACACTGTATCAGGCATCCCACATCTGATACAGCTACCCTCCCTCGCCAAACCCATTACAAACAAGAGAGCTTTAGAGGCCAATATGCCATGCAAAAACCGAAACCCAGTCTCTCGTACCCTAGATGGCAACCGTAATCTCCTAAAAAAAAACCACACCTTTCGCCAATCGTACATTGGGAAAGTTTCCTCACCCAATACTGCCCCCTCTTCCATCCCTACCCTATCCAGCTTACTAACCTTAATCCCACCCGGCTCACGCGCCACTAACAGAACTCGCAATATCGCCTCACATCTCAGCAGTTCCCGCCCACTCCACCACCTCCTTAACTCCCTCATTATCCTATCTACCTTTGCGCCACGCACCCCTCCCCTCACCACAAATTCCTGCTTAACGAAAAGACCCTGCAACCTCCTACCCAAAGGTATCAACCCCAAGCCCCCTAATGCCACCCTTGTCATCACCACCTCCTTCTTTAACCAGTGCTTACCAAAACCCCAAATGAATCGCAAGACTCTAGCCTGCAGCCGCAGTACATCCCTCTCCATGAGAGGATACACCGCGGCCACATGCCAAAGTTTGCTATACACCAACGTATTAATAACCACCGCTCGTTGCAATAATGTAAAATCCCCCGCTCTCCAACCCGCCATCCTACTCAAAGCCCCTTCCACAACCGTAGTGGAATTAATTTCACGTGCTACCCTAGCTTCATTGCAAAAGGTTACCCCACAAATCTTAAGTCTATTTACAGTGACCCACCCATACCTATGCCCCAACGTTCCCCCTACCCAAGACCCCACCTCCAATAAATGTGATTTTTCCCTATTAACCCTCATGCCAGAAGCTGACCCAAAAACTTCTATCATCCTATTGATAACACTCAACCCCTCCTCACTTCCTACCAAAATGGATGTATCATCAACATACCCAATGATCCCTGGTGCCCAATCACTGTCCTCACCCGCTTCCCGGACACCCTCAGACACCAACCGATAAAAGGGGTCCTGCAAGCATGCAAACAGGAGCTGCGACAGGGACACCCTGTCGCAGCCCCCGCTCCATACCCACCATTACCCCCACCCGCCCATTTACCTGCACTCGCACCTGAACCCCTGCATACAATGTCCTTACCCATCCCACTATTTCATCACCAAACCCCTGCCTTCTAAGTATTTCCTGCAATACATCCCTGTTGACACGATCATAAGCTGTTTCCCAGTCCAGCCCTACGACTCCTCCCCTTTTCGACCCTCCACAAAACTCCTAATTCTCCTATGCCCCGCCCGCATACTACGTCCGGGAACACCATACTGCCCACCCTCTAGTATGTGACATAAAACTACCTTCATCCGATTCGCCAACACTCGCGCAAAAATCTTGTAGTCAGAACAAAGCAACGTTATTGCACGATACGCTCCCAAAGACTCACTATGCTTTCTCTTGGGTACAAGCACCACAATCCCAGTACGTTGATCTTCCCCCATATCGCCCCCAGATTTCATGCTATTAAAGACCCGAACTAGCATCTCCCTCAAGACCTCCCAATGAGCAACATAAAAATCACCAGGGATCCCATCTATTCCTGGCGATTTCCCTAACCTCTGACCCTGTATCGCCTTCAACACCTCCTCCTCAGTGATCATCCCCTCCATGCCCATACGATCCTCATCACTAATTCTCGAGACAATACCCTCTAGGACTATTCCACGCGCTACCCGATCATAGTCCACCTTACATAACTTCTCCTGGAACCAAACATCCGCATATCCACTGATACCCTCCGTCGTCCGCAACAGCTGGCCCATCCGGTACCCACCTAACTCTCTATCGACTTTCATAGACATAATTGTCATATCTCTCCTACGGCACCTAAATTTTCGCAACACATACGCTGAGGCCTTATCTCCCCACAGTACATCATCCAACCCCGCCCGTATTCGAATGGCATGAAACGCTTCCTCCTGAATCTCCCGCAACCGTTCGTGTAAGGCTGCAATCTCCTCCTGCGGATACCCACCCTCCCCTCCATAGCATGCCCTCAAATTCCTCCAAATACTTTTGCATGCCATGCTTCAATTGCACCTCTTCCCTCCCCATTCTTGTATAAAAATCACGAATCGCAACTTTACCTCTCCCATTCCACCACCCAACAATGTCCTCAACACCCATACCCTCCCCCACCACTCCGCGAAAACCCCACAATGATCTGGACTTTGCAACAAGCTAGTGTTCAGCTTCCAATAACTAGAATACATACATACTGCACCTTCCCATGATAAACAAGCCAAAACGCCCCTGTGATCCGAAAATCCCACATCAACACAAGTCACATTCTCCACCCTCACATCCCCTGTCACATATATTCTATCTAATCTAGCAGCATAACCTCTCCTGACAAAAGTATGTTCTACAAAACTTCCTCCCCCGGATCACATCCCCACTCCTATCGCACCCAAAACATCCTCAACACACCCAATAAACATCCCGCTCCTCTGGGCTCTACATCCTTCTTACGGATTACACAATTCCAGTCACCAGCAACAACAGTTATCATCGGTAATCCTCTCAGAAAATAAACCAACTCATTACGAACAAAATCTTCCTTAACACGACGACTATTCGCAGCAGGCATGTAAACCCGATAAAACATACCTGAATATCCCCCCAAACCCCATCAACTCTCCTCCCAAGACTTTAACGTAAAAGGGCTGGTTTCCCTGACCCCAACAGTAACCCCCCCTTTGAAATTCATTGCACTTCCCGTATACGTGACAAAACCATTCAGACTCAAGTCCCTTCCACACCTGAAATTATGCTCCTGAAGGCAGCATACATCAACACCTAGTCGTCGCAAAGTCACTTCAACCCATCTCTTCTTGACCTCCGCACGGAGGCCATTAACATTCATATTCAGAAACTTAAAAACTATAAAGGGGGTTTTCCTCTCTGCTTCTGCACCCTATGCACTCCCGGCAGGACAGAACTTCCACTTGCACTACTACCTTTTCCTAACCCTCCATTCCGACCTAACAATGCCCCCTTCTCCCCCTTCGCCACGTCTGCCCAGGCCTTTTTACCAGACCTCTGACCAGGCGTTAAAACATCATCACCAGCTACCTCACTAGGCCGCTTACGGGATACACCCTTGCAAACCATTACATCATCCCCTTGAGCCTGATGCACCTCGACCTCCATTACAACATGCGAAACCTTGGAAAGCTCATTGACCTCAACACCATCAACACATCCAAGTCGTAACTCATCCGCCTCAGGCACCACCTCCGCAGGCAACATGCCAACCATCGTTGGACTATCCAGCATCCTGTGAAGGTCCTCGAAAGTAGGATCCACCAATCCCACCTCCTCACCAACAACATCCCCTTCAGAATTATTCAGCGGCGACTCCTGAGTCGGGGCCTTCATATCCATAGATAAAGTCTGCACGAGCACTTCCTCAGGTACTTCGTCGCTCCATTTCCCAGTGCTCGTCTCAACTCCTGCAGTGTCTGAAACATCTGTCTCCACTTGCTGTACCACGCCCTCCTGCGCCGCCTGATCAGCAGCAGCTGTCTGATCATCCGATGCTCGACTAAGCAGGTCCCGTCGTTTCTCACACATCACTGCCATATGTCCTGGGGACCCACAGAGCCTACAGGTGCGTATCTGCCCAGAATACGTAAAGTACACCTGGGTTTTAAATTCTTCCATGAAGACTTATGATGGAATCTGCCATCGCAGAGTCATTTTAAGGACAAAAGAGCCCTCCGGCAGTCCTGCATACACACCCTGGGCCCAATGCCCCACAGTAGCAGCGTGAATAACTCTAAACTGTCCAAAAACCTTCCGCACATCCACTTCATCAGCCTCAAACGGAGTATTCCTAACCCGTATCCAAGAATAATGCATGGATACATCTCGTAGACGTACCTCCAAGCCAGTTTGAACCACAATCCTCCGTTCCTGATATGTATCCACAATTGCCTCATAAGCACCAGTGCTGGAAAACTTGACAAAGATCCTCACGGCACCATTAAGGGAAACCCCATACAGATCAGCAATCGGGATCTCATAAGTGTCCCTAATTATCAAGGGCAGCAGCACATCAGCCGTACTAGGGTATACAGCTCCCTGCAAAAGCTCAATGCAAACGGTGTTTACACGTCGCCTGTAACTGGCAGTCATGTTGCGGGCAACACTGTTGTATGATACTGCCACCAGGAGACCCAGAAAGCACACCCTACCTCCACCAAGGTTGGGCTGCGACTGTTGTCTAGTTAATAGGCTGACTTAAGGTAACTTTTGAAACCACGGAGAAAGATCAGCGGCTAGTTACTAGCTGTCCAAAATATTAAGGTGGGAAAAAATGAAAAATACAAAGTGTAATAGGTACTATTAATATTGTTTATTAGTCTCCAAGAATAAAGCATAAAGTTATCCAATATATTTTGAGACCCCCATACTCAATTTATTGTTTAATATTTTCAAACTTGCTTAATAGATTTTTTAACTGTTTTTAAACTTCATTTGAGTAACCAAAAATATATTCGACATTCTACATAACTGAACTCGAGGCTTTGTATGTGTAAAGCCTATGCTCAGATATTTTTTTTTTTTCAACAAGTCGGTCGTCTCCCACCGAGGCAGGGTGACCCAAAAAGAAAGAAAATCCCCAAAAAGAAAATACTTTCATCATCATTCAACACTTTCACCACACTCATACATAATCACTGTCTTTGCAAAGGAGCTCAGATACGACCGCTGAGAATAGTCCCTCCCAGCTGTCACTATCTCAGACCCCTCCTTTAAAGTGCAGGCATTGTACTTCCCATTTCCAGGACTCAAGTCCAACTAAATCAATTAACTGGTTTCCCTGAATCCCTTCACAAAATGTTACCCTGCTCACACTCCAACAGATCGTCATGTCCCAAAAGCCATTCGTCTCCATTCACTCCTATCTAACACGCTCACACATGCTTGCTGGAAGTCCAAGCCCCTCGCCCACAAAACCTCCTTTACCCCTTCCCTCCAACCTTTTCTACGACGACCCCTACCCCGCCTTCCTTCCCCTACAGATTTATACGCTCTCCAAGTCATTCTACTTTGATCCATACTCTCTAAATGACCAAACCACCTCAACAACCCCTCTTCAGCCCTCTGACAAATACTTTTAGTAACTCCACACCTTCTCCTAATTTCCACATTCCGAATTTTCTGCTTTATATTTACACCACACATTGCCCTTAGACAGGACATCTCCACTGCCTCCAGCCTCCTCCTCGCTGCAGCATTTGCAACCCATGTTATTTGTAAATGGGTAGTCCTCTAAAAAGTCGATTTCTGTTTCTTACTTATTTACACAACTATTTCCACGTAGAGCTCCATTTAAGAGTGCTGGTTGAGTGTGCATCGATGCCGCTGCCGTCGACACGATATTAAGAACTGAAAGAAATTTCGAATTCTCGCCGGAGAAGAATTTCGGAGCCTCTTGTTTAAGTGTCGGTGACTACCCTCATGATAGGACACTTTACCCATGTTAATTTTTCTATTAGCCATGTTGTAGCCCAGCTCTGATTTGTGCTGGTTTCATTTTAGACAAGAACATTGAGTTCCTCTAATCCCATGGAAAACCTATACTAAATAGTGCACCGCTCACGTTCGATACCCTTGTAGGTGACAGAAATGGAAGAGGAGGCGGCTGCCAGTTAGAGTATAATGACCATGGCACTGGTGGCAACTACACTTGTAAAATCTCCTTTATCTACTTACTGTGTAGAAGAATTAATGCTGCAGAGATCAACAACACTACCTTTCCATATAGTAATGTCAGTAGGTCCATTGGAAGAATCTTGGGTAGAGGCATTATGTATCTCCTTAATGATGCTCTTCTGGATCTCTGAGTGATGGCATACACTGCCTCTAGAACACCTGGTAAGAAACCATAGGTGATACGAACATCCTTTAGTGTAGAATTCAAATGATCCAGAGTAGGGATGTATCGGATGGGAAAAATTTAAATATCCGGTATGCGGATGTGTATACGGATGTCTTACTTACCCATTTTACTGATGCGAATGCGGATGCGGATGTAAGAAATTGTGCGGATGTTCCGCGGATGTGGATGCGGATGTAAGGAATTGTGCGGATGTTCAGCGTATTTCGGATGCGGATGTATATATGGATATCTGTTTGCTGTGAAATACGGATGCGGATGTGGATACGGATGTAAGAAATTGTGCGGATGTTCCGCAGATGCGGATGCGGATGCAAATATCCCATACATCACTAATCCAGAGACTCAAGGAGGTTTGCAGAGGCATTGCTTGACTTCAAATCCACATTGAGTCAAATGATTCTATCAAAGTTAATGGTGGCTGTGTTGGTGACAGTCACAGAAATGAATATGACATCTCACATGCAGGTGAAAGGGTTTACAGTACTTGGTATCCGTCTGTGGTGAGGCAATTTGCTAAAAACTCTTCATTGCTGTTTTTCCCCCAACAAAAGCGATTCACTACAAGCATGGGCGTGTGTTGGGAGGAGGAAGACGAGGCTGTGTTGTGCAGGACACCTATAAATGTGTCTAGGACCGTAATTTCTGCTGTCATACTGCTATGATTAAGAATGAGTGCGTTTCTGTTAACGTGCAATCTATTGCCACCGTTGGTTCCCAACAGGAGCATTGCGAGATAGACTAAAGGTTTTGCTTAGTGGTGACTCAGTTGGTCTGTGTCTGTCGACAGGCGATGGCATATCAGTTATACGGTTACCGTTGATGAAAAGTTGCTCTTTCCACTGGACAGGACAGCGAAAGGAGAGGGTGAGGCAATTTGCTAAAAACTCTTCATTGCTGTTTTTCCCCCAACAAAAGCGGTTCACTACAAGCATGGGCGTGTGTTGGGAGGAGGAAGACGAGGCTGTGTTGTGCAGGACACCTATAAATGTGTCTAGGACCGTAATTTCTGCTGTCATACTGCTATGATTAAGAATGAGTGCGTTTCTGTTAACGTGCAATCTATTGCCACCGTTGGTTCCCAACAGGAGCATTGCGAGATAGACTAAAGGTTTTGCTTAGTGGTGACTCAGTTGGTCTGTGTCTGTCGACAGGCGATGGCATATCAGTTATACGGTTACCGTTGATGAAAAGTTGCTCTTTCCACTGGACAGGACAGCGAAAGGAGAGGGTACATATTTTTACATGGTAGAACGGAAATATATCACAGTGCAGAAAGAAACAAGAGTGTTTATTTTACTTTCAAATAAATAATTGAATAGTATAAAAAATTATTTAACTCATGATAAACACTAAGAATTATAAGATGCAATAAACGTAATGGTGCTCAAATATCTGGTCATGAGAAAGAAACTAATAAGCCAGTCGATGTTCTGGAGTGAGCTCTTATAGTGTTTCTGGTCTTCCACTAAAAAAAAGAAGCTTAAGGATGTACTTGTTAGACAGTTACGGGCATCGACAAGTATTCGATGGGAAATGACCAATAGTATAGCAGCATGAAGTTACACTATGATGAATAATCTGAGATCTACAACCTACCCTTAATTCTAGAAGACAGAGCTCAAACCCAAACTAATCTAAATGAAGTTAACATTAAGAAATGGATCCCACTTTTAGAAATAGAAGGCAATTTGTGTCACCAGTCAATAGTCAATACCAGTCAATACTCAGAAATATTCAACTTATGACGAAGTCAGTCCGACTTGGACCATTAACTAGTCACAAAGAAGCACGAAAGATGGATCGATTAGTCAGGAATTGCATCCTGACGCAGGTCTTTATTCTGAGATGACCCGTCCTAGGATCTCATTGGAAATGTCTTTGAGGATCAGAGGTTCATGACTGTTCTCTGGCCGTGATCAGGATCTAGTTGCAGTCCCTATGCCTTTCACTGCAAAAAGGCTTCTGCACTGCAGTAAGCTGTGGCCATCAAGTTCCCATGATTGTCTCTCGGCCCTGTGTTAGGTGGCCAGGTATATTTGCTGATAAATGCATGGACTACTCTGTCCATCACGCATATATTCGCACCAGTTATGAATATATCTTTGCATTCTAACGAGTCTTTCAGATAGTATTTGACCACGTTGAAGGACGTGATTGTCGACATCAGATGCTGGCTCAGGGATAATACAGCTTTGCTTGCTCTGTTCCGTTGGGCTACAGTACTCTTGGTTGGTGCCTGTTGTGGGGTTAGGGAAGACGCGTTGGTTGTAGTCAGTTCCGTAGCATCAGGCTTGCCGAGTGTTGTTGTGGGGTAGCTCAAGTGTCGGGTGCTGGCTTGACATTGATGAAAAACAAAAGGAACAATACTGGAACAATACACAAATAACCCGCAAATACGAGAGGAGCTTACGACGACGTTTCGGTCTGACTTGGACCATTTATAAAGTCAGACTAACAGAAAGGAGAGGAGCAACCATTATATATATAGGCCAGCTGACAGGGAAAGTCCAAGAGAGTCTGGAGTTGTAGTAGAGGTAATGCAGGTATTGGAAGTACTAGTAGCAGTGGTAGGGTAAACAGGGGACAGTGGTTGGTGGAACAAGAATATAAAGAGGGAAAATAAAAACAAGGCAAAAGTGAAGGTAGGAGACAAAGGTAGTAGGAAAGGAAGTAGTAGTGGAATCAGTCAAAGGCCAAGAAAGAGGGTCACTGCAGAAGAGCTAAGGGCCCCACAAGGAAAAAGACCAAAAATATAGGGAAAGGGAAAAAAATACCCAAGGGAGAAGAAAAGAAACGCAAAACAAAAAAAAATGAAAAATAAGAAAAGAGAAGAGGTAGAAAGAGGAGGAGGAGAAAAAGGAATCAGGTTAAGTAACGTATGTTCTGAAATTTGGAGCATTTGACAATGTAATGGGCAAGGAAGGCATCAACAGACACAAAGCCAGGACTAAGATCCTTACAAGGAAAGTTCTGTATAAGG
This sequence comes from Cherax destructor, assembly GCA_009830355.1. NCBI lineage: Eukaryota > Metazoa > Arthropoda > Malacostraca > Decapoda > Parastacidae > Cherax > Cherax destructor. The sequence continues at coordinate 48,166 of WNWK01009812.1, forward strand.
GAGGATTCAACAAGACGACGACTGTGACGGTTAGAAATAGGGTAGACAGTTTTAGCAGAAGACCAATCAATAGGACGACTGATCTCTAGCATGAAAAAAAAGAGCATTGTTGTTGTCGGAAAGCTTAACACTTCTTTTGTGGTCCTTGTATCTGTCAGAAAGAGAACGGCCAGTTTCTGCAAGGTACTGAAGAAGACAAGAGGAACATGAAATAGAGTAGACACCAGGAACATCGATAGCGGGAGGAGAGGTACTAAGTAGATTAGTGTGAAGGGTGTTAGTCTGGCGAGAAATAAGTTTGATATCTAAGGAACTGAAGGTTCAACAGCCCTGTCAGACCCTCAAAGTATAAGACATATTCCTCCCTATGGAAATGTAAAGATAGAAAAATCAATGATAACATAATAAGAAACATTCTTATTAATGATATGTAGAACTAGTAGAGAATATAAAACACAAACATGAAATTAATCCTACCCGAAGCAAAGAATGAAAAATAAAATATATAAATAATTAGTGACTCAAAGCTAATATGTACACAAGTGATTAATATGGCGGTGTCGTACCGATGTTCAGGTCACGTAGGTCTCAATCGTGGTTTGGAACGCTGAGCCATTGATGGTGTCAAGGAAGGGGGAAAGGGGTATACCTGGAGTATACCTGGGCAGAGTTTCGTGGGTAAACGCCCACGCCGCCTTTTCTGAGACCAGGCGTCGTGGTACATCAGGGTTTGATCAACCAGGCTGTTACTGCTAGCCGCACGTAAACCAACGTACGAACCACAGCCCCGCTGCCCAGGTAATGACTTTAGGAGCCTGTTCAGCGCCTTCTTGTAGACAGACAGGGGTCTAATGGCAATCCCCCTTATATATGCTGGGAGGCAGTTGAACAGTCTTGGGCCCCTGACACTTATTGTGTCGCCCCTGCTTCTCACTGGGGAAATTTTGTATCTCCTTCCTAGTCTTGCTTTCGTAGGGAGTGATTTCTGTGTGCAAGTTTGCTATTAATCCTTCTTGGATTTTCCAAGTGTATAATATTCCAGCCTAAAGAGAACAAGTGATTTGAAGAGATTCATCATGGGTTTGGGGTTCCCGGTTTTGAAGGTTCTCATTATCCATCCTATCATTTTTCTAGCAGATGAGGTACATACATAGTTGTGGTCTTTGAAAGTGAGATCCTATACCATTATCACTCCCAGGTCCTTCACATTACTTTTTCGCTCTATTGAATGGTTAGAATTTGTTGTATACCCTGATGCAATTTTAGTTTCCTCAAGTTTTCAATATCTGAGAAGTTGAAATTTCTCTTCATTAAACTTCATATTGTTTTCAGTGGCCCAGAATCACAGGTGGACATGATTGTTGCGACATTTGAAGTAGAGTGAACCCAACATGAGTAGGGATTCTGAAGAACCCAGATACTGGGATCCTCTGACAACCCTTCCGAAGCAGTAGAGTCGCCAGTCATGAACTACAATGAAACTTTGATGGGGTGATAACTGGAGAATTGCTTTAGGATGGTGTGTAGCTGATTGCATGTGTCAGTTAAAGTGGAAGGGGACCAGTTTAAGTACAGATGCCAGATTAAGTCTCAGATCTATGCCAAGCTCCTTGCTGTCTCTCTTATCTCGCCTGTGTTGGATGACCCGTGCAGACAATCAAGTGTAAAAAAAAAAAAAAAAAAAAAAAAAAAATTAAAACCATTCGAGAAACCACTCATATGATAGGGGTACTGCCTATCATAAATAAATAACAAAAAAGGCACAATACCGTGACTGGAACAATACACATACACAACCCGCACATATAAAAAAAGAGAATTGATTACGACGACGTTTCGGTCCGACTTGGACCATTTACAAAGTCACACTAACACACAGGACAGGTGAAAGAGGGGTTTAAAAAGAAGGAAGAACATTAAAAAAGTTAGAAAGAATAAGACGCTTACCTGCGGGGTCCATAGATAACAAAAAAGGCACAATACCGTGACTGTAACAATACACACACAACCCGCACATATAACCCCTCTTTCACCTGTCCTTCGTGTTAGTGTGACTTTGTAAATGGTCCAAGTCGGACCGAAACGTCGTCGTAAGCTCCTCTCTTTTTTATATGTGCGGGTTGTGTGTGTAAGAGTGAGGCTTTTGTTGAAACTAAATTAAACACAACACAATATATATTATTGAACAGGAGTGGATTGTATGCTTACAGACTTGATGGAAGTCGAAAGTCAAGTGACTATCAAGTGGTCAGAGGGACATACGTCATCTCCCACCGGCTGGGGAAGGGGAATAAAAGTAGCAGAAACGATGCACACACCTTACAGAACAAGCGTACCGCTCAAGAGACTACCACCACCACTCATTCATACTTCCACTCTTATCTAATGAACTTTTCCCTCAAAGGAACGGAGAGAGTTGTTGAGATTAGAAAGAATGAAAATATACGGAAGTCAGAGAACAGGAGATTTCCCAGGAGTAGAGAGTTTGGGAGGGAAAACCAGTCTGTTTAGCAAGTGAGAAGGCAGAGTTTATGAATTGGGAAGAGCAGCCAAGACGAAATAATTTAATTACGAAGAGTATAAATTTACTATTCAAGGAGCTGAAGGTCACAAATGCAGAAGCACAGAGAAAAATAAAAATAATAAGCATGATAAGAAAAGTAGTGAATGGACATGCCACTGTGCATAGGCTTATAGTACATGGAAAAAGCGAAACCTGTATCCGAGTGGATACTTCTGACTTTCAAAGTCGCCGTCATGTTAAATCCTCCCTTATACACGACTTTCCTTTGTCTCTGTAGATGCCTTCCTTTCCCATTACATTGTCAAATGCTCCAAACTTCAGAACTCACGTGAGTGACTTAACCTGATTATTTTTTCTCTTCTCTCTACCTCTTCCACTCTCGTCTTTGAGATGACCACTGAGCACTGTCGCACCATATTTGAAAGAACACCGCTCTAAAGGATGGACATGTACTGTATTTGATAATATTTATAAAGGGGAAAGACTTGGGAAAGAGATTGTAAAACCGACAGACTGACAAAAGGATGCTATGAGTAATTGATATACATAGTGAGACATTTAACTTAAATACCAAGCCTTATCAATTGAGTCAACAAAGAGTGAATGATAAGCACAAGAATATAAAGTCTGGAGAGCAAGTGACGGATAGTGAGGTAGGAAACTGATTAAGTTACGTTAGGAGGTCAGCGAGAGTGAGAGGTCATGCCAGTTGAAAACTTTCCTAATTCTTACTGATACTGAGTGTCCTGAGAGGTGTTTCAAGGCAATGACTTCTGTTTCATGTGCTCTCCCTAGTCCATTCCATGTGGGGTGAAGTTGTATTACCAAGTAAAATATATTAATTATTATTATTATTATTATTATTATTATTATTATTATTATTATTATTATTATTATTAGTAGTAGTAGTAGTAGTAGTAGTAGTAGTAGTAGTAGTAGTAGTAGTAGTAGTAGTAGTAATAGTAGTAGTAGTAATGGTATTAGTAGTTGTTGTAGTAGTATTAGTAGTAGTGGTAGTAGTAGTAGTAGTAATATTAGTCGTCATCGTAGGTGTTAGTCGTAGGAGTACAGTAGTAGTAGTAGTAAGAGAGAATTGTTTTGAGAAAAAGAAGGGGGTTAATATATCCCTTTTTTACCGTTGATCTTAAGGAGTAGCAGTGCCAAAAAATAGTCACAACACAATTTCACAGTCCGTTCAAGTCTCACTGGCAAACACTCATACGTTTTGATGGGTACATCTGACGTATAAATCTTTCAGAATAACATCTTTTTTTATTTGTGATTTTCCCATGAAAAGTAAAGTTATCACAGTTTACTTCATTAATATTATTTAACTTGCATTTCAAGTTAATAATTGCAGGAATGTTTAAAAAAATCTCATTGGTATATCTAAAGATGCAAAGTATTTTATTGTAAAGAGAAAATCAGGGATTAATGCGCGAAAGTATAGTAAAGACGTATTTGCGTCACAACGATGGTACAACGTCTGTCTGGAGGTGGTCATAAAGGCGAACCATGTGAATAGGGAAGTAGAAAATATCTTAATTGCATTAGTTCATGAATAAGTGTTATAGTGCCCACGATGTTGCGAATAATGTCTAACCCTTCGTGACGAGTCGAGAGGACTGACTAAATCAAATAGTCGATTACCGCTAGCACAAAAAGTTAGTAAATATGTATATTCTGTATAGTTTATACAAAAAAAAAAAATTAAAACACTACTTGAGCGACAACAAGAGAGTTCCGATTAAATACTAATATAAATTTTATACAAATAGCAAGAAAAGAAAATAAATAAATGCTAGGTGCATATAAGTCCTCAGCAACGACCCTCGTCACTGCTTTAAAAGTCAATAAAGCCTTGATAGCTCTTGGAAAACTTTCCTCAAACATTGTCAGTCTCATTTAACTTTTAGCTGAGAGGAAAACAAGTTCTGCCAAGATTTTCTGCACTTTAAAGGTAACAATTTATAGGCTAATTTATTTCAAAATTGTTCCAGCAATAAATTCCTGAAAGACCAAATTTTAAAAATTGATTCTAAACGATTTGTATATTTCGACAACAAATAGAGATCCTTTTGAGAAGTTAAGGACTCTTGGAGCGAGAAGACGAAAATGTATATGATATATATATATATATATATATATATATGTCGTGCCGATTAGGTAAAACTTGCGATTTTGGCTTAAATAGCAACGCTCACCTTGCCATATAAGACAAGTGAAAATTTGTGTATGCAATAATTTCGCCAAAATCATTCTGAACATAATGAAAAAAATATATTTCATTGTGTTTGTTTATTATTAAATTAATGTTAACGTATCTAAAATATATTTAGTTGGGTTAGGCTAAATTAAATTGCGCTTGTTGTAATAAGGTTAGGTAGGTTTTCAAAGTTTCTCTTGGTACAAAATTATAAATTCTTACATTAACATAAATGAAAAAATATATCTTTAAACGTATAAGAGAAAATTTTAGAAAAAGGACTTAATTTTAGATGAGTTCTTGCTAATTGACCAGTTTTACCTAATCGGCACGACATATATATATATATATATATATATATATATATATATATATATATATATATATATATATATATATATATATATATATATATATATAATATATATACATGTATATAGTATATATATATATATATATATATATATATATATATATATATATATATATATATATATATATATATATATATATATATATATATATATATATATATATATATATATATAATATATATATATATATATATATATATATTATATATATATATATATATATATTATATATATATATATATATATATATATATATATATATATATATATATATATATATATATATATATATATATATATATATATATATATATATATATATATATATATATATATTATATATATATATATATATATATTATATATATATATATATATAATATATATATATATATATATATATATATATATATATATATATATATATATATATAATATTTATATATATATATATATATATATATATATATATATATATATATATATATATATATATATATATATATATATATATATATATATATATATATGTGTGTATATATATGTATTTTGACAATGTATTGTATCTTGAAATAAATTTTATATATATTTAATAAAAGATGGGGTGGTAGGGGAAGTGGAATATTAAAATAGCTTCAGAAAGACATCTAAATATTCTTCCTTGAAGCCTTTCTATCCACTTCTCCGAGGCTATGGGACCCACAATTCACACCAGAGGTGGACCCCATCCTATAAAAAAAAAAAAATAAATAATATATATATATATATATATATATATATATATATATATATATATATATATATATATATATATATATATGCAAAAAGATCACAGTAAACAGGTGATATCAAAATATGCAAGACAACTACTATGAAAAAATAGAGGAATTCCAAGCGCTTTCGTGACTACTCACATTATCAAGGAACTATAAAACAAAACATAACAATAAGTCTTATAAAGGGGCAAAACTACACCTCACAGTCACATCATACTAACAAATACCACACTTCACAATAGCGTGACATCGCCCGACTCTGTGAAGAGGACCAGAAAAACTTCCCCAGAATTAAGATTTTTCCAATTTATCATTAAATTCTTCCCAAATTTTATTAATTATAAATGAATCCAATTTATATAAACCAAAAGAAATATTCATATTATTTTCAAAACTGCTTTTAATGAAACATGATTCTATTATATTCCTTTCAACCATGGACTTGCTTGATACAACCTTCTCAGCATTTTGAAAATCAATTGGATGGTTAAAATCTATCACATGAATAAATAGAGCATTAGAATCTTGTCAGTTCTAATGCTATATTTATGTTGTTTTAATTAGTTCAAGACTTTTACCAGTTTGACCGTAATAAACTTTATCGCATATTTTACAAGGAATCTTATGCGATAAAGTTTATTACGGTCAAACTGGTAAAAGTCTTGAACTAAGATTAAAACAACATAAATATAGCATTAGAACTGGACAAGATTCTAATGCTCTATTGGTTTTGGAACAGTTAAGACCATGTAGACCATATTTGTCTGCTTGTGCATCGCCGCATATACACGTATATTCAATGTGAATTGGGACAGCAAGGCTCAGAGCCACTTAGGGTCAAGGAGTGTTCCCATTGCCGAAATGGGAACTGTTTGGAGGAAGTCTCCAGAGTGATGTGCACTCACAGCTAGGAGACGGGCAGTCTCCTTGCCTGATGTTAAAGCCCTAAGCATGTTTTCAAGAATCTTTTCAGTGATGGAGCCATCCCAACTTGACTGTTTGTAGGCCAGTTCTGCACTAAGTTTTGGTGCTGGAGCAGCAAGAGTCTCATATTCAGTGATGGCACTGGCGTAGCTAGGGTCCTGTATTCCTGCTAAATCACTGAGGTTGCCCGGAAGAATTTGTTTTATTAACTCCTTTGATGCTTTGGAAGAGGATAAGAAAGCTGGTAGGGCAATCTGGGAGGATTTGCGTACTCCCAGCCCCCCAAGCCTGACTGGAAGTGAGGCTTGCAACCACTGTTCAACTTCGAGGCAAAGATTCAATACACTCATGGTCTTGAGGAGAGAGTCATATTCCTTGAGTTTTGGACTGCTAAAGGCTAGGGAGCATCTCAGGAAGTAGGTAAGTTTTGGGATTGACAGGCACCTAGTGAGTAGGTAGAAGGCATCATGTGTATCGATGTCTTTCATCCTGCCTTCCATCATCCTGAGGTCTGAGAATTTTTTTTCTAGGACCAGATCGATGGCATTGGGCCCAAGAGAAGCACCAAGGAGAGTGCTGTTGGCTGGATCAATAGTTCTTGCTCCTGGTAAAACAGCACTAATATTCTGGATCATCTGTCGAATGGTAGAAACTGTTTCATATTTGTTGCGGTTTAAAGATAGGGCCAGGCTCTCTTCCATGTCTTATATATATATATATATATATATATATATATATATATATATATATATATATATATATATATATATATATATATATATATATATATATATATATATATATATATATATTTTTATTAACACATAGGTCGATTCCCACCAAGGCAGGGTGGTCCGAAAAGCCAAACTTTCATTATCATTCACTCCATCACTGTCTTGCCAGAGGGGTGCTTACACTAACATTAACATCCCCCCTTCAGAGTGCAGACACTGTACTTCCCATCTACAGGACTCAAGTCAGACCTGCCGGTTTCCCTGAATCCCTTCATAAATGTTACTTTGCTCACACTCCAACAGCACGTCAAGTATTAAAAACCATTTGTCTTTATTCACTCATATCAAATATGCCCAGGCATGCTTGCTGGAAGTCCAAGCCCCTCGCACACAAAACCTCCTTTACCCCCTCCCTCCATCCTTTCCTAGCCCGACCCCTACCCCGCCTTCCTTCCACTACAGATTTATACACTCTCGAGGTCATTCTGTTTCGTTCCATTCTCTCTACATGTCCAAACCACCTCAACAACCCCTCCTCAGCCCTCTGGTTAATAGTTTTGGTAATCCCGCAACTCCTCCTAATTTCCAAACTCCGAATTCTCTGCATTATATTCACACCACACATTGACCTCAGACATGACATCTCCACTGCCTCCAGCCTTCTCCTCGTTGCAACATACATCACCCATTGTTCACACCCTTATAAGAGTGTTGGAATAACTATGCTCTCATACATTCCCCTCTTTACTTCCATGGACAAAGTTCTATGTCTCCACAGACTCCGAAGTGCACCACTCACCCTTTTCCCATCATCAATTCTATGATTCACCTTATCCTTCATAGACCCATCTGCTGACATGTCAACTCCCAAATATCTGAATACATTCACATCCTCCATTCTCTCTACCTCCAATCTGATATCCAATCTTTCGTCACTTAATCTTTTTGTTATCCTCATCACATTACTCTTTCCTATATTCACATTCAATTTTCTTCTTTTACATACCCTACCAAATTCATCTACCAACCTCTGCAACTTCTCTTCAGAATCTCCCAATCTCAGCAAAAAGCAACTTGAGAACTCCAACTTTGTATTTGATTATTTATATTTTAACCCCACACCTCTCGCTAACACCCGCGCATTCACTTCCCTTAAAACTCCATCTATAAATATATTAAACAACCACGGTGACATCAAACATCCTTGTCTAAGTCCTACTTTTACTGGGAAATAATCTCCCTCTCTCCTACACACTCTAAACTGAGCCTCACTATCCTCGTAAAAACTTTTCACTGCTTTCAGTAACCTACCTCCTATTCCATACACCTGCAACATCTTCCACATTTCCCTCCTATTCACCCTGTAATACACCTTTTATAAATCCATAAATGCCACAAAAACCTCTTAACCCTTATCTAAATACTGTTCACCTATATGTTTCACTGTAAACACTTGGTCTACACATTCAGCGTAGAATGACTAAATTAATACATAGCATTAGAAATCTTCCGTATGAAGAAAGATTGAAGACCCTAAAATTACATTCACTTGTAAGACGAAGAATGAGGGGAGACATGATCGAGGTATACTAGTGGAAAATGGGTATTAACAAAGGGGATATAAATAAGGTCTTGAAAATATCTCACCAAGAGAGAACCCGCAATAATGGATTCAAATTAGATAAGTTTAGATTTAGAAAGGATATAGGAAAGTATTGGTTTGGACATAGGGTAGTTGATGAGTTGAACAGTCTGCCTAGTAGGGTTATTGAAGCAAGGACCTTGGGTAGTTTCAAATTTAGGTTGGATAAATTCATGAGTGAGAGGGGTTGGATTTGAGTGAGAATTGCACATGAGTAAATAGAATTATCAAAGTTTTTTTCTTGGGTAGCATTGAAGATTGGGTTGAACAAATATTCTGTTAGTGGGATGGAATGTGAAGAACCTGCCTAGTATGGGCCAACAGGACTGCAGTGTTCCTCCTTTCTTATGTTCTTAGAATTAGGGCTAGAAACAGCAGATATTACCAGGATACCTCATGGATATGTTTAAAAGACAATATTCAAAATAAAGGTGCTAGTAAAGGCAAAGCAATTGATCAACAAAGATAGATAGTAGAGGGCAACGAGAGACTTGCTCTCATAAAGTTTACTATACAAATAGTAGGAGTCTAAGAAATAAGATAGATGAGCTAAGATTACTTGCAAGTGCAGGTAATATAGATATTAAGATACATGTGCAACATCTGGGTATCTTTATAGTGACGTTTCATAAGAACATAAGAAAGGAATTATGGTTATCTAGATGGCTTCTAATAATATCAGCTATAATTGACTAGTAATTTGCCTACAATTGAGGTTAGGCTTATTGGGCGGTAATTTGATGGTAGTGACTTGTCCCCTGCTTTAAAAATAGGAATTACATTAGCCATCTTCAACATATCAGACACTACACCTGTTTGAAGAGATCAATTAAAAATTTTAGATATTGGTTCACAGAGTTCCATTTTGCATTCCTTAAGAACCCTTGCAAAAAGCTCATCAGGACCCAGCGATTTATTTTGTTTCAGTCGGTCTACTTGTTTCATAAACATTTCGCTAGTGACTGTGATATTACATAATTTATCTTTTTCATGGCCACTATAAAAATGAATTACTGGGATATTATTAGTGTCTTCCTGTGTGAAAACCGAGAGAAAATAATTATTAAACATAGAGCACATATCATTCTCCTTGTCAGTAAGATGCCTAGAGTTATTTTTAAGGGGACCTATCTTATCCCTAACTTTTGTTCTATAAACTTGGAAAAAACTTTTTGGGTTAGTTTTTGAATCCCTAGAAACTTTAATTTCATAGTCTGTTTAGCTTTTCTTATCCCCTTTTTAACGTCCCTCTTAATGTCAGTATACTGATTTATAAGATGACCCTCACCTCTATTTATGTGCCTATAAATTCCTTTATTCTGCTCTAAAAGATATTTGAGCCTATTATTCATCCATTTTGGGTCATTTCTACTTGTTCTTATTTCTTTATACGGGATAAATGTTCTTTGGGCTGCCTGTATAGTGTTAAGAAAGCTGTCATATTGATAGCTCTCTTCGTTACCCCAGCTTGTGGTCGCTTGTGCCGAGTTCGTCTGTAATTTCTAAATTATTAACAAGGGATTCCTTGTTTGCCAGAACCAAGTCAAGTAGGTTATTTCCCCTTGTAGGTTCTGTCACAAACTGCTTCAAAAAACAATCCTGAACTACTTCTAAAAAGTCGATTGATTCTAAATTCCTTGTCAAGAAATTCCAATCAATCTGACTAAAGTTAAAGTCCCACAAAATCACTACGTTATCATGCCTTGTGGCCTTAACAATTTCCTCCTAAAGTAGTTTCCCTTGTTCCCTATTTAAATTTAGAGGACGGTATATCATGCCTAAAATTAATTTTTCACACCCCTCTGAAAATTCTATCCAGACAGACTCTGTATGTATTATTTCAGACTTGATACCCGTCTTCATGCAACAATTTAAATGATCACGGACATAGAGTGCCACCCCACCCCCCTTCCCGATGCTTCTGTCTACTTGCAACAATTTAAAACCCTGAATGTGACATTCAGCAGGCATGTCCCGATTTTTCATATTAAACCACGTCTCAGTTAATGCAAAAACATCAATATTACTTGCACTTGTAACTAATCTCAATTTGTCCATCTTATTTCTCACACTACGACTATTAGTATAAAAAATGTTCAGAAAACCTCCCTTCTCTTTACTCTTCTTGTTCATTTCTGTTTTTCCACTATACCTATTGCTGTCCTTGTCACCTAGTGCCACTGACTTTCCAATATCCACCTTATTCTGCCTATTACTAGTTCCCCTAAAATTCATAAAATTACTACACTTGGACTTCACTGTTTTCCCCCCATAACCCATACCACTAACTTTTTCTACTGTAAAGCCCTAACAGCTCCCTCCACTGCAGTTGCCAGTGCCCCCACCCTAGACCTAGATAAGTGAACTCCATCCCTGGCATACATGTCATTTCTGCCATAGAAGAGGTTCCAGTTGTCAATGAATGTTACTGCATTTCCCTTACAGTATTTGTCCAGCAAGCAATTGACACCAATTGCCCTGGACAACCATTCATTTCCAACTCCTCTCCTTGGCAAAATACCACATATGACAGGGTTCCCACCCTTCATCCTAATTATGCTGACCTATAGCTGCTAATCAGCTCATCATTCCTACGCCTGCCATCATCTTTGCCTCCAGCACTGAGACAGATAATAGGATTGCTCCCATTACCTCTCATGATGTCGTCCAGACGGCTAACAATATCCTTCATCCCAGCCCCAGGATAACACACCCTCTGCCTCTTATTCATATCCTTAAGACAAAATTCCCTATCCATAAACCTAATCTGACTGTCGCCAACTAAAACAATGTTCTTACCTCGACTGGCGGTGTGCATGACGTTCTCGCCACCCAGTGGCTTTATCAATACAAAGTTCTAGGACATAATTTGAAGAGAGTAGAACTATACACAAAAGATGAGGTAATCAGTCCCTCGGCCTTGGAGTTGGTGTTTTCAGCACCGTTGGTGTAGAGATTCTGAAGACCAGGTAAGAAGGTGTTGCATGCAAGAATCACACACCCAGCATATCTAGGTGTTTTACCGGTGTGTACTAGGTGTTACCGTGATGTGGGTTCCTCTGAGCTAATTTCATTCTCCTCCCCGTTTAGTGTACTAGTATCAACAAGCAGTATTTTATATTATTGTACCCATGAACGAGTGGTATTGATCAATAACAACAGTGTGACTACCCAAATATTCAAACCAATGTTGTTTTGGCCCGCCTCGTGGTGAGCGAAAACCACATGATGCTCTAACCCACAGGACCACTAATTTGTTATGCATAGTTTTACTAGAGATCGTTTTCCAATCGTAAATGGTGGTGAATATAATAAGAAGTATTTTTGTAATAACTTTTGCCTGCGTGTCTATTTTTTTTTTTTTTCAAAAAATTATCAGATTGTATTTTTCTAAATCTCAAATAATATATTTTCTTAGACGAGTGTAGATAATTTCAAATATAATGTAAATAAAAGAAAATAACTGCGAAAAAAATTACCAATATATTGTAATTTTAAATATTACGACGGAAAGATCTTTTTTATTTTTTCGCTACATTCTCAGTGACACTTCCGAATACTTTCCCACAAAATTTTGTTTATTGCTCGTGAACCCATTGTTCGATCGGCTTCAAATTTCCAACGATTGTGTAATGTATCTTGCACAAGTATCATGGGACTTCTAACATGCGTGGCATCCTATCAGTAATGTTACAGAGGCATTTCACTAACTAATTTCCATGTGAGAGGTGAGAGAGGCTCCTGTGATCCTACGTAGAAGAAGGTTGACATGTTTAGTGTAATGTGTGGATTCCTCTTTGCCACTTTTCAAGATTTTACATTGGTGAGCTCTTGATCCAAAGAATTGGACATATCTTTCCTTTTCTTGCTTCGAATATGAGAGCTTTCGCATTACACAAGCGTTACTTAACCCATTCTGGTTTAGCGCTTTCCTCTGAAAACGAATAATATATAACAGTATCACCTAGTGGTTCTCGCTTTCTCATTTAAAAGTTTTCCAAATATTTTTTAATATATAACCTCTCAGCTGATAGTAATTGCCAGACTCACAAGCACAGATGATTATTACACTCTATATTTTCCCCTGTTACATTTCACCTATTCAACTTCATTGTTGTTGTTCAAGAATAAAATAAAAGTATTATTAATGTGTTTGGTTTCCCGCATATACCACTTGTTATGATTGAATTTCTATGAAAAACTTTGCTTACTTTCACATTTTGAAAAAAAACCAGCCATAAAGACTTTTTAGTTTTCAACTTCCGTTTTGACTGTGACCCCTTGTTTACTGACACTTTTGTGCTTCCGTTCTAATCTTAATTTATTTATATAGACCATGGGTCTTCAAATTGCAGTTAAGGATTTTGTTGCTTGTACCAATTTTTAAGACAAAATTTGTTTAAAAATGGTTGAGAGTGAGTGCCGCCTGGTTAATGATGAATGGGGCTTAAAGTACGTCTTTGTGCAAGCAGGTTATAAAGCCTTGTGTGTCGTATGCCACGAATCGTTGCATTTTTGAAGGAGTACAATGTATGTCGGCACCATGAGACCAAACATAAACCAAGTTATTCCCAATTCACAGGAACTTACTGTTCGGAGAAATTTGAATCAATGCAACGCAGGTTGCTTTTCCAACAAGGTTTTTATACACAGAAGAGAGCTGAAAATGAAGCTGTAGCCAGAGCCAGGGCCAGTATGTAGCTTATGCGTTACCTGAAAGAGAAAGTCCATTTATCGATGGAGATCTGATCAAAGAGTGTATAATGAAAGCAAAGGGAGAGTTATACCTAGAAAGAGCTAATCTGTTCAAAATCTTCAGTCTTGCGCCAAATACTGTTGCTTGTAGAATTGATGATATACAAAGCGAAATTTATAGTTATATTCTCTCGCACGTGATGAATCGAAAGATGTGTGTGACACATCACAACTGTCTTTATTCATCCGTGGCGTCGATAACGAATTTAATGTCACACAAGAATTAGTATCAATGCATAGCATGCACAGCACAGGAGCCGGAGAAGACAACTTGAAATATTTGTATTAAACGTTATTAGAATATAAGGTGGAGTGGAATATACTGCAATGCAAGACAGTTGATGGAAGAAACATATCTGGGGTGAAGAAAGGTTTGGCAGGACACATCACAGAAACTAGTGAGGATGGTGGGCTCTGAAAGCCCATGTTTCAGCATTGTGTTATCCATCAGTAAGCTTTGTTCGGGAGAGAGGTGGATATAACTCTGAATCTTTTGTCAAGGAATTTCATTCGATCTCACGAATCATCGCCAGTTTCGTGATTTTCTGAACGAAATTGATTCTGAGTTTGTTGACTTGCTTTATTATACAGTGGAAAGGTTCGTCCATGGTTCTTTCAGCTTGGAAAGGAAAATGAGTCATTTCTCATATACCAGAATAGTCCCGAGCCACTTTTATCAAACTTTGACTGGCTTTTGAAATTGGTATTTTTTGTAGACGTGACAAGCTATGTGAATCAATTGAATCTGAAGTTGCAAGGTGAGACATATTTGATTTGTAATCTATTCACGCATATTAACGCATTCATGGCAAAATTGATTCTATTTGAAGGACAAGTGAAAGTTTCTAACTTGGTTTATTTCCCATGTGAAAAATTTCATGAAGAAAGTGAAGCAGAATTTATATCTCCATTTGCAACAGAAATCATTAATTACTAAAAAAAAACAAATTCAGGAAAGATTTTCTGATCTTGAAGGGAAAACACATGAAATAAAGTTGTTTCAAAATCCATTTGACTGCAGGGTTGAAACACTCCCAAGTCTGTTTGAAATGGAAATGATTGATCTCCAAACAGATGACGCGTTGAAAGAAAAGAATAAAGAAATAAATCTAACCCAATTCTAAAAATCTTATCAGTATGAACATTTTCCAGATTTGAAGCGATTTTCTTGTGGATTCCTATTATTTTTTGGTACAACATACATTTCTGAACAAACATTGAAAAAAATGAAGTATCTCAAGTCCAAATATCCCATAAATTTATCTGATGAGCATTTGAAGTCCATTCTAAGAACTCGCTCATCAAGCTTGATACCAAAGTTCAGCAATATTTTGAAATGATAAAACCAGTTCAATCATTCCCATTAATCTTGTGCAAATTAATCATGTGCCAGCTTCTCTCATCTGCATTTTAGTAACTGAATATACTGTCAGAACACTGGCTTATGTTTGACATTTTTACTCATTATATATCATTTATTATTGTAAGCACGGTATTGTTTCTTTCTAATTGTCACTTTTGTCTTTTGTTCTCAATCATATCTTGCTGACTATGAAAAAAGATCCTAATAAAACTTATTCATTAACTGAAATTGTATTCATTCATTTATATTTATTTATAAGATAGATTTTGTTTCTTTGGCTCTCGAAAATGTGTAAAACATGTGATGTGGCTCTTGTAAGGAAGAAAACCCATACCACGGGCGGGGTTAGAACCCGCAATCAGAGTCTTAAAAACTCCAGACCGACGCGCTAGCCACTGGGCCAGATGGCTACAACAAGATTCGTCCAATATTTCTCACTTGTAGTAATGATATGAATGTAACTTTGCAAAGTGCAGGCATATTCATGTGCAGGCATATTAATGTACAGGCGTATTAATGTGCAGGCATATTTATGTGCAGGTATATTAATGTACAGGCATAATAATGTATAGGCATATCAAAGCTGACCAAAAGACACATTCCCCATTTATTAGACAGAATAAACAAAATTTTTACCTTCACAACCTGTATCCAAACAACGGACTTTATTTCAAATCACACGATGCATTATCTATTAGAAATTAGGACCGTTCGCAATTGTTTTATTTTATTCATGGAAAAACGCTAAACCAATAAGAGTCATGTAGAGCCTGTGGAATGGGTGTATTTAAATCTGATCAAGGAAGGGGAGGTCCAGTGCTCTGGATCATCAGCTTCTCACCAGCACCAAGGCATCCCATTTCAGAAAGTTAAATCCATTATATAATGCAAAATATTACTACCATTTCGAGATTAAAAGTGGAAGAATGTACCTGCACACTATTAACAATACCGACCTTCTAACTAGGTTACACCAGCCATGAACTTTTGAAATAATGTTGGTAGAATTACTGACAATATATTAGGTTAAAGAACCTGAGTGCAACTAATGTGATCAGACAACCCAGTTTCCGTAGACATAAACACCTTGAATAACTATTAATCGCTATTTCTAACACAGTTAAAGAATATAAGCAGCTTCCTCATCTCTGAAGTATTGGCATGAATTATCCACAAAGCAATTAACCCTGCCATCACATAGCTGCTACAACTAATACTACCACAACAAGTACTACCTAACATTTTTAACCTATCTCTTCAAACAGGTGTAGTGCCGGATACGTGGAAGATGGCTAATGTAATTCCTATTTTTAAAGCAGGGGACAAGTCGTTACCATCAAATTACCGCCCAATAAGTCTAACATCAATTGTAGGCAAATTACTAGAGTCGATTATAGCTGATAACATAAGAAGCCATCTCGATAGGCATAATTTGATTAATGATACTCAGCATGGATTCACCAGGGGCCGTTCCTGCCTAACTAATTTGTTAACTTTTTTCAGTGGGGCTTTTGAGGCAGTTGATAATGATAAAGAATTCGATATCGTTTATTTGGATTTTAGTAAGGCTTTTGATAGAGTACCACATCAGAGACTGTTAAAGAAAGTGGCTGCTCATGGCATTGGGGAAAAGTGTTGTCATGGATCGAGTCATGGCTCACCAATAGGAAGCAGAGGGTGTGCATAAATGGGGTTAAATCGGAGTGGGGATCTGTAACAAGTGGCGTTCCTCAGGGATCGGTTTTGGGCCCGTTGTTGTTTATAATATATATAAATGACCTTGACGAGGAATTTCTAGTGATATGAGCAAATTCGCTGATGACACGAAGATAGGTAGGATAATCGATTCAGACGTAGATGTCAGTGAACTACAGGAGGATTTAGACAAACTCAATTCCTGGTCAGAAAAATGGCAGATGCAGTTCAATGTAGATAAATGCAAAGTTCTAAAGCTCGGGAGTGTCCATAACCCAAGCACTTATAAGTTAAATAACGTAGAACTTAGCCATACAGATTGCGAGAAGGACTTGGGGGTGATGGTAAGCAGCAACCTTAAACCAAGACAGCAATGCCTAAGCGTACGTAATAAGGCAAATAGATTACTGGGATTTATATCAAGAAGTGTTAGCAACAGAAGTCCAGACGTTATATTACAGCTTTATACATCATTAGTAAGGCCTCACCTAGATTACGCAGCTCAGTTCTGGTCTCCATATTACAGAATGGACATAAATTCGTTAGAAAACATTCAGCGTAGAATGACTAAATTAATACATAGCATTAGAAATCTTCCTTACGAAGAAAGATTGAAGACCCTTAAATTACATTCACTTGTAAGACGTAGAATGAGGGAGACATGATCGAGGTATACAAGTGGAAAATGGGTATTAACAAAGGGGATATAAATAAGGTCTTGAGGTATCTCTCCAAGAGAGAACCCGCAATAATGGATTCAAGTTAGATAAGTTTAGATTTAGAAAGGATATAGGAAAGTATTGGTTTGGAAATAGGGTAGTTGATGAATGGAACAGTCTGCCTAGTAGGGTTATTGAAGCAAGGACCTTGGGTAGTTTTAAATTTAGGTTGGATAAATTCATGAGTGAAAGGGGTTGGATTTGAGTGGGAATTGCACATGAGTAAATAAAATTATCAAAGCTTATTTTTTGGGTAGCATTGAAAATTAGGTTGAACAAATATTCTGTTGGTGGGATGGAATGTGAAGGACCTGCCTAGAATGGGCCAACAGGCCTGCTGCAGTGTTCCTCCTTTCTTATGTTCTTTCTTATGTTCTTACTATTACTACCACATGTACTACTACTATTACTATCACAAGTACTACTACTATTACTACCACAAGTACTACTACCACCAAAAGGACTACTACTACTACCTACAACGAATATATTATGTTGTGCATCTCTGTGTTCTTGTACTGTCTGTTACTGCTTGAAAACCTTCTTGGTAGCGAAATGTTGCCACTATTAAATGTCACATAAATGTGGCCTTTTACATAACATGAAATTTCTAACCCTATCAGAAGAAGCTCTGTAAAGCCATTATATATCGTGGAAACCATTTTCATAACGGGTATTTCTAAAACTGAACAGAAGGCACTGATCCACAAACTGATCCACGCAATAATGGATTCAGGATATAGGAAAATATTGGTTTGGAAATAGGGTAGTTGATGAGTGGAACAGTCTGCCTAGTAGGGTTATTGAAGCTAGGACCTTGGGCAGTTTCAAATTTAGGTTGGATAAATGCATGAGTGAGAGGGGTTGGATTTGAGTGGGACTCGCACTTGAGTTAATAGAATCATTAAAGCATATTTCTTGGATAGAATTGAAAATTAGGTTGGGCAATTATTCTGTTAGTGGGATGGATTGTGAAGGACCTGCCTAGTATGGGCCAACAGGCCTGCTGCAGTGTTCCTCCTTTCTTATGTTCTTATGATCCACAAACTGATCCACAAACTGATCCATAAGAACATAAGAACATAAGAATGGAGGAACACTGCAGAAGGCCTACTGGCCCATACAAGGCAGGTCCTTATCAAAACCACCACTACCTAAGAATTTACTCCTGTACTCACGACACTAATCAAACCCAGCCCTCCCACTCATATATTTGTCCAATCTCTTTTTAAAGCCACCCAAGGTCCTAGCCTCTATCACCCTACTCGGAAGATTGTTCCACGCATCTACAACTCTGTTCGAAAACCAGTACTTGCCTATGTCCTTTCTAAATCTAAATTTATCCAATTTAAATCCGTTTTTTCTGGTTCTTACTTGGTTCGATATCCTCAGTATTTTATTAATATCTCCTTTGTTTATGCCCATCATCCACTTGTACACCTCGATGATATCTCCCCTCATAAAGAAATTAGATCAAGTAGAAATGACCCAAAATGGATGAATAATAGGCTCAAATATCTTTTAGGGCAGAAGAAAGGAATTTATAGGCGCATAAAAAGAGGTGAGGGTCATCTTATAAATCAGTATACTGACATTAAGAGGGACGTTAAAAAGGGAATAAGAAAAGCTAAACGGGACTATGAAATTAAAGTTGCTAGGGATTCAAAAACTAACCCAAGAAGTTTTTTCCAGGTATATAGAACAAAAGTTAGGGATAAGATAGGTCCCCTTAAAAATAACTTTGGGCATCTTACTGACAAGGAGAATGATATGTGCTCTATTTTTAATAATTATTTTCTCTCGGTTTTCACACAGGAAGACATTAATAATATCCCAGTAATTAATTTTTACAGAGGCCCAGAAGAAGATAAATTATGTAATATCACAGTCACTAGCGAAATGATTATGAAACAGCTGGACCGACTGAAACAAAATAAATCGCCGGGTCCTGATGAGCTTTTTGCAAGGGTTCTTAAGGAATGCAAATGGAACTCTGTGAACCAATATCTAACATTTTTAATTTATCTCTTCAAACAGGTGTAGTGTCTGATATGTGGAAGATGGCTAATGTAATTCCTATTTTTAAAGCAGGGGACAAGTCACTACCGTCAAACTACCGCCCAATAAGCCTGACCTCAATTGTAGGCAAATTACTAGAGTCAATTATAGCTGATATTATTAGAAGCCATCTAGATAACCATAATTTGATTAATGATACCCAGCATGGATTCACGAGGGCCGTTCCTGCCTATCTAATTTATTAACCTTCTTCAGTAAAGCTTTTGAGGCTGTTGATCACGATAAAGAATTCGATATTGTTTATTTAGACTTTAGTAAGGCTTTTGATAGAGTATCGCACCAGAGACTAATAAAGAAAGTGGCAGCTCATGGCATTGGGGGAAAAGTGCTGTCATGGATCGAGTCATGGCTCACCAATAGGAAGCAGAGAGTGTGCATAAATGGGGTTAAATCCGAATGGGGACTTGTAACAAGTGGTGTTCCACAGGGATCAGTCTTAGGCCCATTGTTATTTATAATATATATCAATGACCTTGATGAGGGAATTACTAGTGATATGAGTAAATTCGCCGACGACACGAAGATAGGTAGGATAATTGATTCAAACATAGATGTCATAGAACTTCAGGAAGATTTAGACAAACTTAATTCGTGGTCAGAAAAGTGGCAGATGCAGTTCAATGTAGATAAATGCAAGGTTCTGAAGCTCGGGAGTGTCCATAACCCAAGCACTTATAAGTTAAATAACGTAGAACTTAGCCATACAGATTGCGAGAAGGACTTGGGGGTGATGGTAAGCAGCAACCTTAAACCAAGACAGCAATGCCTAAGCGTTAGCAACAGAAGTCCAGAGGTTATATTACAGCTTTATACATCATTAGTAAGGCCTCACCTAGATTACGCAGCTCAGTTCTGGTCTCCATATTACAGAATGGACATAAATTCGTTAGAAAACATTCAGCGTAGAATGACTAAATTAATACATAGCATTAGAAATCTTTCTTACGAAGAAAGATTGAAGACCCTAAAATTACATTCACTTGTAAGACGTAGAATGAGGGGAGACATGATCGAGGTATACAAGTGGAAAATGGGTATTAACAAAGGGGATATAAATAAGGTCTTGAGGATATCTCTCCAAGAGAGAACCCGCAATAATGGATTCAAGTTAGATAAGTTTAGATTTAGAAAGGATATAGGAAAGTATTGGTTTGGAAATAGGGTAGTTGATGAGTGGAACAGTCTGCCTAGTAGGGTTATTGAAGCTAGGACCTTGCGTAGTTTCAAATTTAGGTTGGATAAATTCATGAGTGAGAGGGGTTGGATTTGAGTGGGACTCGCGCATGAGTGGGTAGAATTGTCAAAGCTTATTTCTTGGGTAGCATTGAAAATTGGGTTGAGCAAATATTCTGTTAGTGGGACGGATTGTGAAGGACCTGCCTAGTATGGGCCAACAGGCCTGCTGCAGTGTTCCTCCTTTCTTATGTTCTTATGTTTCTTATGTTCTTATGTTCTCATTCTACGTCTCTCCAGAGAGTGGAGATTCAACGCTCTAAGTCTATCTTCATACGGGAGATTTCTTATACTGTAAATCATTTTAGTCATTCTTCTTTGTATGTTCTCCAATGAATATATATCCATCCTGTAGTAAGGAGACCAAAACTGAGCTGCATAATCCAAATGAGATCTCACTAGTGATGTATAGAGCTGTAAAATAACTTTTGGACTTCTGTTGCTTATACTTCTTGAAATAAATCCTAGTAATCTGTTAGCCTTATTAAGAACATAAGAACATAAGAAAGGAGGAACACTGCAGCAGGCCTGTTGGCCCATACTAGGCAGGTCCTTCACAATCCGTCCCACTAACAGAATATTTGCTCAACCCAATTTTCAATGCTACCCAAGAAATAAGCTTTGACAATTCTACCCACTCATGCGCGAGTCCCACTCAAATCCAACCCCTCTCACTCATGAATTTATCCAACCTAAATTTGAAACTACCCAAGGTCCTAGCTTCAATAACCCTACTAGGCAGACTGTTCCACTCATCAACTACCCCATTTCCAAACCAATACTTTCCTATATCCTATATGCAAGGGTTTTGCAAGGGTTCTTAAGGAATGCAAAATGGAACTCCGTGAACCAATATCTAACATTTTTAATTTATCTCTTCAAACAGGTGTAGTGTCTGATATGTGGAAGATGGCTAATGTTAAATTGACCATATGCAACAAGTCACTTATTGTAAACACTTTAGCCTACCAGTGGCTTCATCGAGTCAATAACGAAATTAGAAGCATTAGATAAGCAGGAGAGTTTGAGTTATCAGTCCTCAGGCCATGGATTCGATGGTTCAGTCCTCAATCTACATCTTCCTGACTCAGCAACTTCTTGGGTTCTTGATACGAAAGGAATTCTTGCATTTGTTCAAACCTTTGGACAGGCTTATACCGACTAGTGAGTTGATAGCCATGGCATTGGGACCTGCCTCTATGCGCATCTCACCTGAGTTACAGCATATAAGCCATCTCTACGGCCGTTTGCTACACTTCCAACAAGATTGATGGACTGAACACATCGACTCCAGGCCGAGGACTGATAACCTCAAACTCCTCCTCTCCTTATACCTTTCTACTTTGTATTGGACTGATGAAGCCACTGTGTGGCAAACGTTTCCACAATAAAGATACCCAAGTGTTGCATATGTGTCTAATTTAACAACTTGTCGGTTCTCTGAACCATTTATCTACAAGATGGCTAATGTAATTCCTATTTTTAAAGCAGGGGACAAGTCACTACCGTCAAACTACCGCCCAATAAGCCTGACCTCAATTGTAGGCAAATTACTAGAGTCAATTATAGCTGATATTATTAGAAGCCATCTAGATAACCATAATTTGATTAATGATACCCAGCATGGATTCACGAGGGCCGTTCCTGCCTATCTAATTTATTAACCTTCTTCAGTAAAGCTTTTGAGGCTGTTGATCACGATAAAGAATTCGATATTGTTTATTTAGACTTTAGTAAGGCTTTTGATAGAGTACCGCACCAGAGACTGTTAAAGAAGTGGCAGCTCATGGCATTGGGGAAAAGTGCTGTCATGGATCGAGTCATGGCTCACCAATAGGAAGCAGAGAGTGTGCATAAATGGGGTTAAATCCGAATGGGGACTTGTAACAAGTGGTGTTCCACAGGGATCAGTCTTAGGCCCATTGTTATTTATAATATATATCAATGACCTTGATGAGGAATTACTAGTGATATGAGCAAATTCGCCGACGACACGAAGATAGGTAGGATAATTGATTCAAACATAGATGTCATAGAACTTCAGGAAGATTTAGACAAACTTAATTCGTGGTCAGAAAAGTGGCAGATGCAGTTCAATGTAGATAAATGCAAGGTTCTGAAGCTCGGGAGTGTCCATAACCCAAGCACTTATAAGTTAAATAACGTAGAACTTAGCCATACAGATTGCGAGAAGGACTTAGGGGTGATGGTAAGCAGCAACCTTAAACCAAGACAGCAATGCCTAAGCGTACGTAATAAGGCAAATAGATTACTGGGATTTATATCAAGAAGTGTTAGCAACAGAAGTCCAGAGGTTATATTACAGCTTTATACATCATTAGTAAGGCCTCACCTAGATTACGCAGCTCAGTTCTGGTCTCCATATTACAGAATGGACATAAATTCGTTAGAAAACATTCAGCGTAGAATGACTAAATTAATACATAGCATTAGAAATCTTCCTTACGAAGAAAGATTGAAGACCCTAAAATTACATTCACTTGTAAGACGTAGAATGAGGGGAGACATGATCGAGGTATACAAGTGGAAAATGGGTATTAACAAAGGGGATATAAATAAGGTCTTGAGGATATCTCTCCAAGAGAGAACCCGCAATAATGGATTCAAGTTAGATAAGTTTAGATTTAGAAAGGATATAGAACATAAGAACATAAGAACATAAGAAAGGAGGAACACTGCAGCAGGCCAGTTGGCCCATACTAGGCAGGTCCTTCACAATCCGTCCCACTAACAGAATATTTGCTCAACCCAATCTTCAATGCTACCCAAGAAATAAGCTTTGACAATTCTACCCACTCATGCGCGAGTCCCACTCAAATCCAACCCCTCTCACTCATGAATTTATCCAACCTAAATTTGAAACTACCCAAGGTCCTAGCTTCAATAACCCTACTAGGCAGACTGTTCCACTCATCAACTACCCTATTTCCAAACCAATACTTTCCTATATCCTTTCTAAATCTAAACTTATCTAACTTGAATCCATTATTGCGGGTTCTCTCTTGGAGAGATACCCTCAAGACCTTATTTATATCCCCTTTGTTAATACCCATTTTCCACTTGTATACCTCGATCATGTCTCCCTCATTCTACGTCTTACAAGTGAATGTAATTTTAGGGTTTTCAATCTTTCTTCGTAAGGAAGATTTCTAATGCTATGTATTAATTTAGTCATTCTACGCTGAATGTTTTCTAACGAATTTATGTCCATTCTGTAATATGGAGACCAGAACTGAGCTGCGTAATCTAGGTGAGGCCTTACTAATGATGTATAAAGCTGTAATATAACCTCTGGACTTCTGTTGCTAACACTTCTTGATATAAATCCCAGTAATCTATTTGCCTTATTACGTACGCTTAGGCATTGCTGTCTTGGTTTAAGGTTGCTGCTTACCATCACCCCCAAGTCCTTCTACGTTATTTAACTTATAAGTGCTTGGGTTATGGACACTCCCGAGCTTCAGAACCTTGCATTTATCTACATTGAACTGCATCTGCCACTTTTCTGACCACGAATTAAGTTTGTCTAAATCTTCCTGAAGTTCTATGACATCTATGTTTGAATCAATTATCCTACCTATCTTCGTGTCGTCGGCGAATTTGCTCATATCACTAGTAATTCCCTCATCAAGGTCATTGATATATTATAAATAACAATGGGCCTAAGACTGATCCCTGTGGAACACCACTTGTTACAAGTCCCCATTCGGATTTAACCCCATTTATGCACACTCTCTGCTTCCTATTGGTGAGCCATGACTCGATCCATGACAGCACTTTTCCCCCAATGCCAGGGTAGTTGATGAGTGGAACAGTCTGCCTAGTAGGGTTATTGAAGCTAGGACCTTGGGTAGTTTCAAATTTAGGTTGGATAAATTCATGAGTGAGAGGGTTGGATTTGAGTGGGACTCGGCATGAGTGGGTAGAATTGTCAAAGCTATTTCTTGGGTAGCATTGAAAATTGGGTTGAGCAAATATTCTGTTAGTGGGACGGATTGTGAAGGACCTGCCTAGTATGGGCCAACAGGCCTGCTGCAGTGTTCCTCCTTTCTTATGTTCTTATGTTCTTAAATCTAAACTTATCTAACTTGAATCCATTATTGCGGTTCTCTCTTGGAGATATCCTCAAGACCTTATTTATATCCCCTTTGTTAATACCCATTTTCCACTTGTATACCTCGATCATGTCTCCCCTCATTCTACGTCTTACAAGTGAATGTAATTTTAGGGTCTTCAATCTTTCTTCGTAAGGAAGATTTCTAATGCTATGTATTAATTTAGTCATTCTACGCTGAATGTTTTCTAACGAATTTATGTCCATTCTGTAATATGGAGACCAGAACTGAGCTGCGTAATCTAGGTGAGGCCTTACTAATGATGTATAAAGCTGTAATATAACCTCTGGACTTCTGTTGCTAACACTTCTTGATATAAATCCCAGTAATCTATTTGCCTTATTACGTACGCTTAGGCATTGCTGTCTTAAGAACATAAGAACATAAGAAAGGAGGAACACTGCAGCAGGCCTGTTGGCCCATACTAGGCAGGTCCATCACAATCCGTCCCACTAACAGAATATTTGCTCAACCCAATTTTCAATGCTACCCAAGAAATAAGCTTTGACAATTCTACCCACTCATGCGCGAGTCCCACTCAAATCCAACCCCTCTCACTCATGAATTTATCCAACCTAAATTTGAAACTACCCAAGGTCCTAGCTTCAATAACCCTACTAGGCAGACTGTTCCACTCATCAACTACCCTATTTCCAAACCAATACTTTCCTATATCCTTTCTAAATCTAAACTTATCTAACTTGAATCCATTATTGCGGGTTCTCTCTTGGAGAGATATCCTCAAGACCTTATTTATATCCAAACCATACCACGGGTGGGGTTCGAACCCGCGGTCACAGAGTCTCAAAACTCCAGACCGTCGCGTAAGCCACTGGGCCAGCTAGCTTAATAAGATTCATCCAACTAGGTATATTTCTACACCATAGGAAGGTTGGATGAATC
>WNWK01009813.1:0-15000 GCA_009830355.1 Cherax destructor
AACTTAGTCATCCTCCTTTGTACGTTTTCCAGAGCATTTATATCCACTCTGTAATACGGTGACCAAAACTGTGCAGCATAATCTAGATGAGGCCTAACCAAGGATATATAGAGTTGAAGAACAACCTGAGGACTCCTATTATTTATGCTTCTTGATATGAAGCCAAGGATTCTGTTTGCTTTATTGCAAACACTTATGCACTGCTGTCTTGGTTTTAGATTACTGCTAACCAGAACTCTTAAATCCTTTTTGCAATCAGTAGTACATTATTTAGTTTTTATGTGGCATGGTTATTGTCCTGTCCAATATTTAGAACTTTGCATTTATCTATATTAAACTGCATATGCCACTTCTCCGACCACTGCATCAGTCTATTCAAATCTTCCTGGAGTGCTCTAATGTCCTCATTTGAATGAATTGGATGGCCTATTTTGGTGTCATCGGCAAACTTGCTTATGTCGCTATTTATTCCCTCATCTATGTCGTTTATGTAGATTGGAACAACAAGGGGCCCAATATCGACCCCTGAGAAACACCACTTGTGACGCTTCCCCACTCTGATTTCTCCCCATTTATGCAAACTTTCTGCTGCCTATTTGTCAACCATGCCTCTATCCCGGCAAAATTTCCTCCTAAAACGTCCAAAGACAAACTGAGATCGTGATATTGATGATAAAATAAGAGTTAGGGTTATTAGTATTTGGTACACCTGGCAATTAACACATGGACAGATACTGGCTTAGAAACAGTTTTAAAGTGAAAATAGCAAATAGCATCACTGAAGTATATATGTGTAACCTTAAAAATAGACACATACATCAGCAGGAATTATTAAGTTTATTCAGGTACAGCTACACATACGATAGATTTTCACAAATGTCTTGCGTAATAACCTGCAAATTGCCAAGGAGAGCCCAACAGAAGTCAGTTACTTATTTCCATTAGGGTCTTTGAATAAGTCACTTCGTCTGATTTTCTGTGTTATCTTAGACTTCCTTCTTACTTTAATCAGGGAAGTGTTAAACCCATTGGGGTCATATAGTGTTATCCTAGATAATTTACACATTTTAAACTATGTATGATAATTGAACTTACGTGTACCTGTACCTAAATAAACTTACTAGTTGAGTGCGAGGACCTACCAAGTTACAAAACATCTCTAAGTATGGATATATTCACGAACAAAACCTTGTGTAGGTAATGTCAATACAGAGAACTCTGGTAACCCAATATATACTAAAAGTATGAGGATACATTCACCAACACATCATACTATTGCAACAAATACTAACCTATAATACGTCCTATCTCCTAGTAACCTCTCTTTCCTTGATGCTTCTACCGGCTTCCCCAACCAAGCAAAACGTGGTAAATGCCTTATTCCATTTATTTTCACACGTATTCTCGATGAGAGTGTCATTATGGATGGTTTTCCTGGAGACAACAGTACTCTGGCGGCTCACACACACACACAGTAAACAATACAACTTTTGGCGCGAGATGAAACACCTGAGCAGAGAGACGCGTCAGTGATGGTACCACCCATCATCAGATTCCTTAGTAAGTAAGTAAGTAAGTTTATTCAGGTATACACAAATACATTTTCATACATTATCATACATAGCAGCATATGTGTAGAGAACCTAGGATCACCCAAAAAAGTCAGACAGAGTGACTTATTTACATTGGGGTCCTTTTTATACTTTAATATTTTACATTGTAGGATATATATGTTATTATATTATAAAGGATATATGTATACTAGGAATAAGGTAAAAAGAGTTATTTACATATACATGTGTGTTAGCTAAAAAAATAAAAAATCATTCTCCTCACACACGGAGGGCCCGGGTTCGATTCCCGGCGGGTGGAAACATTTCGACGTGTTTCCTTACACCTGTTGTCATGTTCACCTAGCAGCAAATAGGTACCTGGGTTGTTAGTCGACTGGTGTGGGTCCCATCCTGGGGGACAAGATTAAGGACCCCAATGGAAATAAGACAGACAGTCCTCGATGACGCACTGACTTTCTTGGGTTATCCTGGGTGGCTAACCCTCCGGGGTTAAAAATCCGAAGAAATCTTATCTTACCTTATCTTATCTTATCTTTATCCTCCCTTTCTGTCACTACATTCATTAGGTACCTTTTGGTTCTCTTCTTGAACTGGATCATGCTATGACTGGCTTTGACATGTGCAGGCAGTCTGTTCCATTCCTTTATTGCTGTACAATAAAAGGTGTTTGAAGCCTGGCCCTTGACTGTGGGAACTACAAAGTTGTGTTCTCTCCCCCTAGTACTATGACTGCTTTGGTTCCTAGCCTTGACAAAATTGGCAGCAAGATATTCTGGACACTGTTTGTGAGCAATTTTATAAACTTGATTTAATTTAAGTTGTTTTACTCTGTCTTCAATATTCAGCATATCCAATTGTTGTAATTCATCCTGGCCTACATGCTCTCTTGGGCCCAGGTCCAGGATGAATCTCACCATTTTGTTCTGGGTGATTTGCAGCTTATCTTTCAGTTTTTTTGTCAAGGCAGAGTACCATGAAGAGCAAGTTTAATAGTTTAATATCTTTATTATGCACCCCATACCCATCCTGTGGGCGGTAGTCAAAAGATTACAGAGGTACATGCAACTTTGACCACCCCAGAAAATGCCGTGCCCATATGACAACAGGAAAATGCAACCTCCCTTTCTGTAAGCTTTTCCACCCTGAAATGTGTCACTCATCAGTTCAGGAAAGACAGTGCTATAACCTATATTGCCAGGCCCACCACCTAAAGGGTACAAGACGACACAGAACATCCAGACCATGAGAAAACCTGGGTAGCCAAAGCCACTCCAGAGAGAGAGGTTTTTTAGCGCAAGGAAGGAAAAAAAGCTGGCAGGAAATGACAGAAATCATACACCAACTGCAATCATTTCTGGAGTGAAACCACAGTCAATGGCCTCCACTCCAGAACAACAGATATTAGTGCCAGGAAAAAAAGACCCCCTCCATATCACCAATACCACCAATCCAACGACATTCATCTTTGCAAATATACAGGGTCTAAAGCCAGCAACAAACAACAAGATACCTTACATCCGTGGACTGCTTACAGAGTCAAATGCAATGTTTTCGGCTTTCACAGAGACCCACATAAAGGATCACTTGGACAATGAAATATGGATCCCTGGCTACAACCTATACAGATGTGACAGAGTGAACAGGCAAAAGGGGGGGGGTTGGCCTGTATATCACATAGTCACTTATATGCTCAGAACTACTAAATGCCTCAAATGATGTAGTTGAAGTTTTAGCAGTAAAGATCGAGAATCAAAACCTGGTCATCGTTGTTGTATACAAGCCTCCGGATGCAACGTCCCAACAATTCCAGGAACAGCTTCTGAAAATTGACCAATGTCTGGAAAACCTTCCAGCCCCTGCCCCCAACATCTTGCTCCTGGGGGACTTCAACCTAAGGCACCTAAAATGGAGGAATATTGCAAATAATGTGGTAGCAGAGATAACACCAGGAGGCAGCTCAGATGAAAACTCGCACACACACGAGCTTTTAAATCTCTGCACCAAATTCACCTTAAACCAGCAAATAATAGAGCCTACAAGATTGAAGAATACACTGGACATCATCTTCACTAACAATGATGATCTGATACGAAATGTCATCATATCAAAAACGATATATTCAGATCACAACATAATAGAGGTCCAGACATGCATGAGGGGGGCCACAGATCGACAAAATGTGATCAGTCGCGATGGAGCCTTCTCCAATTTCAACTTCAATAACAAAAACATAAGGTGGGACCAAGTAAACCAAATCCTAAATGATATAAACTGGGAAGATAGCCTAAGCATCACGGATCCTAACCTATGTCTAGAACAAATTAACTCTGTGGCACTTGAGGTTTGCTCAAGGCAAATTCCCTTAAGGAAAAGGAGGAGAAGATGTAAACTAGAAAGAGAGAGGTGCTCCCTATACAGGCGAAGGCAAAGAATAACAGAGCGGCTACAAGAGGCCAATATATCTGAAATACGTAGGGAGGCACTGGTCAGAGAAATAGCAAACATCGAATTAAAACTAAAGAAATCTTACAGGACTCAAGAAACGTGGGAAGAACTAAAAGCCATAAATGAAATTGAAAGAAACCCAAAGTATTTCTTTTCTTATGCCAAAACAAAGTCGAGAACAACATCCAGTATTGGGCCCCTACTAAAACGAGATGGGTCCTACACAGATGACAGCAAGGAAATGAGTGAGTTACTAAAGTCCCAGTATGACTCAGTTTTTAGCGAACCGCTAATCAGACTGAAAGTTGAAGACCTAAATGAATTTTTTATGAGAGTGCCACAGAACCTGGTAAACACAAGCCTATCTGACATTACCCTGACGCCACATGACTTCGAAAAGGCGATAAATGACATGCCCATGCACTCCGCTCCAGGCCCTGACTCATGGAACTCAATGTTCATCAAGAACTGCAAGAAGCCCCTATCACGTGCTTTTAACATCCTATGGAGAGGGAGCATGGACACTGGGGTCGTCCCGCAGTTACTAAAAACGACAGACATAGCCCCACTCCACAAAGGCGGCAGTAAAGCAATAGCAAAGAACTACAGACCAATAGCGCTAACATCCCATATCATAAAAATCTTTGAAAGGGTTCTAAGAAGCAAGATCGCCACTCATCTAGATAACCATCAATTACACAACCCAGGGCAGCATGGGTTTAGAGCAGGTCGCTCCTGTCTGTCCCAACTACTGGACCACTACGACAAGGTCCTGGATGCTCTAGAAGACAAACAGAATGCAGATGTTATATACACAGATTTTGCAAAAATCTTTGATAAGTGTGACCATGGTGTAATAGCACACAAAATGCGTGATAAAGGAATAACAGGAAAAGTTGGTGCATGGATCTATAATTTCCTAACAAGTAGAACACAAAGAGTAGTAGTCAACAGAGTAAAGTCTGAGGCGGCTACGGTGAAAAGCTCTGTTCCACAAGGCACTGTACTCGCTCCCATCCTGTTCCTCATCCTCATGTCGGACATAGACAGGGATATCAGCCACAGTGCAGTGTCTTCCTTTGCAGATGACACCCGAATCTGCATGACAGTGTCCACCGTTGAAGACACTGCAAGACTCCAAGCAGACATCAACCAAATCTTTAAATGGGCTGCAGAAAACAATATGAAGTTCAATGATGAGAAATTTCAATTACTCCGATATGGAAAACGTGAGGAAATTAAAAACTCATCGGAGTATAAAACAAATTCCAACCACACAGTAGAGCGAGAAACTAATGTCAAAGACCTGGGAGTGATCATGACAGAGGATCTCACTATCAAGGACCATAACACTGTAACAATCGCATCTGCCAGAAAAATGACAGGATGGATAATGAGAACCTTCAAAACCAGGGATGCCAAGCCCATGTTGACACTTTTCAGGTCGCTTGTTCTATCTAGGCTGGAATATTGCTGCACACTAACTGCACCTTTCAAGGCAGGTGAAATTGCTGAAATAGAAAATGTACAGAGAACCTTCACGGCACGCATAACTACAATAAACCACCTCAATTACTGGGAACGCTTGAAGTTCCTAAACCTGTACTCCCTGGAACGCAGGCGGGAGAGATACATTATTATATACACTTGGAAAATCCTAGAGGGATTAGTATCAAACTTGCACACGAGAGTCACTCCCTACGAAAGCAAAAGACTCGGCAGACGATGTAACATCCCCCCAATGAAAAGCAGGGTGCCACTAGCACGTTGAGAGACAACACAATAAGTGTCAGGGGCCCACGACTGTTCAACTGCCTCCCAGCATACATAAGGGGGATTACCAATAGACCCCTGGGAGTCTTCAAGCGGGCACTGGGCAGGCACCTAAAGTCGGTGCCTGACCAGCTAGGCTGTGGTTCGTACGTTGGACTGCGTGCGGCCATCAGTAACAGCCTGGTTGATCAGGCTCTGATCCAACATGAGGCCTGGTCACAGACCGGGCCGCAGGGGCGTTGACCCCTGGAATTCTCTCCAGGTAAACTCCAGGTAGTGGAAAAATAAATTCTGACATCCTTCCAGATTGAAAGGAGAACTCTCGGTGGGGTACAAAACGTTCTTCCTCCTGGCAAATCACAACGAGAAAACATTTTTATCAGTCTCACAAATATAGACACTTTAATAACTTTCCATTAACTTACGAACCCTAAATATAAAATTACTAAGCCTAAGGGTTAGTAACCAGAGAAAAGCAAACAGTGTGGCTTAATTATTTCCATTGAGGTCCACTGATCTTTCCTAGGATACGACTCATAACAGTTGGTTAACACTTACTTCTAAGTGAACAAGGGTAACAGATGTAAAGGAAACATTCCAAACGTTTCCATTTGTTCTGAGTTCAAACCTGGCTCCGTCAGAGGTGAGCCGAGAACACTACCACTTAGGAGGCAATCAGCTTTGATACAATATAAGTAAATTTAGTCAGGTATAGGTACACATTAATACAGTTACATGAATTATCATACATAGCAGCATATGTAGATTACCCAAGATAACCCAACAAAAAGTCAAACAAAGTGACTTAAACGGCTAGCTCCGATTCTTGAAGGAATAGACCCCCTAATGCTCTGCCTAACCATGAGCTTTTTTTTATAAGTTATTCTATATAGTTTTAATAATGCTGTAAATTAAATTATGTTATTTTGTGTGAGAAGTTAGAACCCAAACGTAGTTATACCTTCATTCTTACTAATTTCATTTTCTATGTTTTTAAAGAAAACATTATATTTATGGCTAACCTTTTAAAATTTACCATTTTTTTTGTTCATTTAAATTAGCTACATATATTGCATATAAAAAAAATCAGATATGAATTACATTATATGATGCATATAATATTTGTAAATGCTATACTTAATGACTTCACCAACTAAATATTTACGCAGTTTCACAAAAAATGTTAAATTTCAATCGGAAAACTTAAAGGGGTGTCTGTCAGTCAGTATACGTGCTTAAATCCCTTGACTGGTGGTTCACAGGGGTCTACCAGCCTTAAACGACCGTCTTGTAGTCGATAGACATTAAACCTAATTAACCAGTTCTATGTTACACCAATACACAAAGGCGGTGGCCCCACTGACGTAAACAACTATAGGCTAATATCAAACTTACCGTTGCTATCCTCACCACAGGATGGGTATGGGGTGCATAATAAAGATATCAAACTAAACGTTGCTATCCAAAATCTTCGAGACACTTTTGCACAAGAGACTATACTCGTTTATAACGACACAAAGCATACTCAGCCCCTGCCAATTTGGCTTCAGAAAAAATAAAAGCACTAACGATGCAATAGTAAAAATGATAGACCTGCTTTACACAGCACTGGAAAATAAGGAATATCCATTAGGACTTTTTATTGATCTAAGGAAAGCTTTCGACACAGTAAACCACGGCATCCTACTCCACAAACTTGACCACTATGGTATAATAGGTCATGCACTTGCATATTTCAAATCCTACCTTACTAATAGATATCAGTATGTCACCATTAAAGACAACCTCCTCGACAAGACCACTTGATACTGGAGTACCGCAGGGAAGTGTCCTTGGTCCCCTGCTCTTCCTCTTATACATCAATGATCTTCCCAATGTATCACAACACCTGACGACCCGACTTATGCCATCTCCCACCCAAATCTTGCCACGCTCAACACCATTGTTAACGACGAATTACTAAAAATATCTACATGGATGACAACCAATAAACTTTCACTCAACACTGATAAGACCTTCTATATTATGTTTGGTAACAGAGCAGGTGATGCACAATTAAACATTAAGATCGACAGCACTCCTATTGCTAAACATAATGAGGGCAAATTCCTAGGCCTACACCTCGACAGCAACCTGAAATTCAACTCTCATATCCAACACATAACAAAGAAAGTGTCCAAAACTGTGGGGATCCTCTCTAAGATACGTTACTGTGTACCACAATCAGCCCTACTCACACTATACTATTCACTCATCTCCCTACCTCACATATGCCATTTGTGCTTGGGGATCAACAGCAATTACCCACCTAAAGCCAATAATAACCCAACAAAAAGCCGCAGTAAGAATTATCACTCAATCCAACGCTAGGCAACCCCCCCCCCACTCTTCAAAGACCTAAACTTACTCACTGTTCAGAACATCCACACTTACTACTCTGCAATCTACATTTACAGAACCATAAATTTCAATATTAACCCTGAACTAAAACACTTTCTTGATAGTTGTGACAGGACCCATAGACATAATACCAGACACAAACATCTCTTTGACATTCCCCGTGTCCAGCTAAATCTATACAAAAATTCAATGTACATAAAAGGGCCTAAAATCTGGAACTCCCTGCCTGAAAACTCTAGAACTGCAGACACAACCTCCATTTTCAAAAGCACTGTTAAAAAACATCTTATCTCCCTTACGCACCCAACCGGTAGCTAACCACATGAAAACTACTTTATCTTGCACATATCCACAGCAAAATACACTTATTGATATCTGTGATTCCCCTTAATTTGCACATGACTGTAAACAAAATTCTAATACAACTACTGCCTCATAATTCTTAAGCTAGTCATAAGTTTGCCTAAGACACTCCAATATAGAAACTGTATCATGCCAACACGGCACTATTTTCATTAGTATGTAAACTAATTTTTAAGTTCTTAAATATTTTGAACTACCTCAATTTTGTAAACCTACTTAATCACTACAATTACCTAACCTCAATACCAGTATAATTATTGTGTCACTATAGAGTAAGATCTAGTATAAGACAGCGTGAAAGGCCTAAGCATACCTAGACATACTATTGGCCTTCTTGTAATAATTATTTCATAAAATGTACTAATACCATAATATTTGTAAACCCCACTTTGTAATGTTATCATAAATAAAGAATTTGAATTTGAATGTTGTGTGCACTCAGAAGACTGAGTCTCACCAGCACGACAAAGAATCATTGACTATCCTACCCTCATGTGTCCTGAAACACCGTCCACCGTCTTGCCTCGATCCGTCACAGTGACGGCTTCACTGAACATGTAATATTACGACAAATATTAGTATCAGGTGATTTTTACCCTAACCAATAAAGCCACGACATATGTTGTGTGCACTGGGTATATAGTACGCAAGGTGTACTGTGCATCTTTCAGTGTATGTATACTTGAAGTTTAACTTAATCTGTATGAGAATACAACTGATGATTAACGCTAAGTATGCATGTGAAACACACAAGCTATATCAGGACATTTATTGAGACGTTTCGCCCATCAGGGGCTTTACCAATCTAATGCAGAGAACAGAAAATACGATGTACATGTATATAGTTAATCGAGTCAGATGCTGCGTCAGCTGAAAGTGGAATTTAGGTGATGGTAGAATTCTGGTTCGGCAGGATGTGTTTGACCACTATTTCAAAGATTATGAAGGCACCTCTGTATTGAATGATGATGTTGGTGATAGCAAAGAAAACAGATTCCAAGCATCGTCTACGATTTAGGCCTGATTCCATGGTGACAACTTTGGTTTCTTGGAACTTCATGAGATAATTGTGGGAGTTGCCAAGCATGGTACCAAAATTGGATGGATCGTCCCTTTTCAATTATTTTATGTCACTTATGCATTATTTTAGGCTCCTAGACGTTTCTCAAACATATCATTTATCACATCCCCTTCATGACCCACATGGAATACTGTTGACACTAATATTGGATACACTTAGTTTTGCCTTTTTATTTGTTATTGAGTTTTTGATGGCGTTAGAAGTAATGGTGGTTAGATAGGCATTGCTTTTAAGAATTAAGTTGTAGATATTCTTCGAAATCTCCTCTACTGGGAGAGCAATGTATTGGTCTAGAGTCTGCCTTGTCTACTGGTGTGAAAGATATTTACAGCCTTTCTTCTACAGTCTTTGTTCGTGGATTTTCTAATTTCTGGTCATTCTTGCAATTATTCTGTTATTCTTCCATGGTTTGATAGAGGATTTCACAAAGATGATGTTGTTGAGAGGTGTGGTGATGTCTGCACATCTGGACACCAATACAGAGATACCATTAACATATCTGGGGATGCAATAATCGTGGACAAGTGATTAAAGAAGTAAAACAACCACTCAAATATCCCCTCTGTTTGTTTTACATATCTGACGATGTATGGTTTCAACCTCTCCTACTCCACGTGCTTTATACATATTTTGAACCCGGCCACATTAAGTGGTGAGCCCATGGCCATTCCATATAACTGCTTGAATACAGTGTTGCCAAAGGAGATTATTATCTTTTGGCAGTAACTTCCCAATCAAATTTTGTAACTATATCACAAAAAGCATTTTAGATCAATCAGTCAAGGTTATATACACTGAGAAGTGCATTTGTTTTAGTGTATATACAGCTATGGATTAAGGGCATTCTTGTGTGGTGATCAGCAGACAGATGATATGCAGCCATAATAACCAGTGAGTAGTCAATAGGTTTTAAACCTAATAAAGTAAATAAACGACCAAAACTAACACAGTCCATTTACACCAACAGATCTATATCTCAGTGTATAAGCACCAATAGATGTATATTAGTATATGCACAATGAGAACTAACAGTAATTAAATCCACATTTTAATTATTATAGCACCGATGGTGCAGAGGAGAAGCGCAGCCTTCGTCACCATATGTAGTCAATAGCATTTAAACGTAATACACCTTCGAACCATATTTATCAGAATAATACGAAAAGTTGGCCAAAGCATAGATGAAATAATGCAAATGTTAGAAAAGCATAGTAATTTTGGTTTATCCCAAATAAAGGAAATTGATGAAAAATGTATTTAAATTTGGCTACCATTGAAATTTTTTGACGAACAGTTTTTTACTAAATTTACAGTCATAATATATATATATGATGATTAAATATACTCTTAAGCAGAAAGGATGAACATCGTATTAATCATATTTGAATAAATCTCCACTGGGCGGCGACCTCGATCTGTACTGAATTTTTACATGGTTTCTACCAACCTACCTGGAGGATGTTTCAAAGATGAACGCCCCCGCGGCCCAGTCCTTGACCAGGCCTCCCGGTGGGTCAGCAACACGGCCCAGTCCTTGACCAGGCCTCCCGGTGGGTCAGCAACACATCACGCAGGAGAGTCCTGCCACGCCCCTCATGGGATGGATTTGAATCAGTTAGTGAAATCTGCCGTGGAGGATCGAGCTCCCAACATCTTGAGTTGTATGACCAACAGGGAATTTGCATTTCTTTAAAATAAAAGTTTAGCCTCAGCTGGGAAGCTTCAATAGGATGATGAGGATATCGTGAAACATTCCACAGTGGTATTATTAGTTACAGGAGCTTCGGTGGTTTGCTTGTCACAGAGCTGGAGTAACTGTTACAGGGGGACTACTGAAGCTCAGGATTAAGAAGCTGGAGTAACTGTTACTAGGGGACTACTGAAGCTCAGGAGTAACAAGCTGGAGTAACTGTTACAAGGGGACTACTAAAGCTCAGGAGTAACAAGCTGGAGTAACCGTTACAAGGGGACTACTGAAGCTCAGGAGTAACAAGTTGGAGTAACTGTTACAAGGGGACTACTGAAGCTCAGGAGTAACAAGCTGGAGTAACCGTTACAAGGGGACTACTAAAGCTCAGGAGTAACAAGCTGGAGTAACTGTTACAAGGGGACTACTGAAGCTCAGGAGTAACAAGCTGGAGTAACTGTTACAAGGGGACTACTGAAGCTCAGGAGTATCTATCACATATAATGGTTGTATGTTGGAAGGAAAGTGTGAATATTACGAAAATAGAAGTAAATTACATAAGAGAGGCGAGCGTAAATAACGTAAGAGCAACACGTTTCAGTAATGTCAGGGGAAACATATGCAAATAGACTTACATGGAGTTGCAGAGTTGAAAACCTGAATATATTATTATAATTCATCATAAATTTATTAGCAGCTGAGGCGAATTTCATAAATCATAAGTTTGAGCATTGCAACACGTCACCCAGAGTTTATCATTTTGCTCAAAATCTGAGCAACATATTACAAGTCTAAATGCTGTAATATATTACAAGTCTGAATGCTGTAATATATTGCAAGTCTGAATGCTGTAATATATTGCAAGTCTCAACGCTATGATATCATGAATTTGATAACAGACTATATTTGAGAGAGGTATTTTATTACAAATGTTATCAGCGTGAGTAGTGCAAAATTACCGTCTCATACTTCATTGTTTACGTTCAGTTTGGTGATCCAAAACAGGGGAAGACAGGTTTGTAAGACACTTGATATAGACGACGTTTCTCTCCCTGTAGAGCTGTATCAAGTCATGATGAAGGTCTACCCAGAGCAAAACTTCGTCTATAAAACAGGTTTACTCTGCACTAAGTGTCAATCATGCTTGTGGACAATACCTGCCACCCAACACGAGGGGTGAGACAATTCAAATTTATTTAATTACATTTGAGACAAGCGAGGAGAGTGCATTTACACAGGTAAAATATCTACATTCCCATAAAAGAAGACAAGAACTAGTATTTATAGAATACAATACACACTTAAATTTCCAGCCGTATATATATTCAATTTAGGAGAGGATGGTGAGGGGGCGGGGAGAAGGTTACCATTATATACGAATAATTTATATGTATAATTATATTTCAGAGAGGACTGGCAGAATAATTTCAACCAGAGAGAGTGTAATTATTGAAGAGAGGCAATGTTTATGATTGCGGTATATTTATATAACACCATATATATATATATATATATATATATATATATATATATATATATATATATATATATATATATATATATTATTGTAACCACGAACAAGTGATATTGATCAATAACAACACTGCGAATAGCCAAGGACTCGAACCCATGTTGTTTTGGCCCGCCTCATGGTAAGCGAAGACCACATGACGTTCTAACCCACAGGACCACCAAATCCTACAAGAATCACGCACCTAGCAGAGCTAGGTGTTTTACCATGATCCGAGGACTTACGGTGGTGTGGGTGCCTCAGAGGCACCCACACCACTTGCCACACCCACACCCACTTGCCCTAACAGAGCTTCTTGTTGACTCTGTCCCGTTGAGAACTACTCTTAGAGATTTGTCTTAAAGGTAATCACGGAGGAAGCATAGCGCAGAGTCGGCGACTCCCAGTGCTTACAGCTTTACCAAGAGTCCCTGGTGCCATACTCGGTCGAAAGAACCAGCAATGTCCAGTGCTATTAAACAGGTGATCTTGGATTCATCCAGTAACTGTTGCCACCTAGTGGAGAGGTTTTACAGCAGATCAGCAGCAGAGTGACCCTTTCTGAAGCTATATTGACGGTTACAAAGAAGCGAGTGGTAGTCGAAAAACTCTGCCATGTACCATGAGATTTTTGTCTCAAGAATTTTGTCAGTGATTGACAGCAGTAACAGTAGTCTGTAGTTGCTGATTTCTGTTCTACTATTTTTTTGGTAAACAGAGACTACAATTGTCTCCACAGGGACTACACTGTGCTAGGCAATGCTGATAGATGTGAGTTGGAGGTGATTTATTATTATTATTATTATTATTATTATTATTATTATTATAATCAAGGAGAAGCGCTAAACCCGTAGGATTATACAGCGCCTGTGGGGGATGTGGAAAGCATTCAGGTTTAATTCAGGGAACTGAAGCACAGATCCAATTCCCTAGATCAAGAGCCCTTCACCAGCATCAAGGAACCTTCCTTGAGAGGAGTTGGAGGTAATGGTAGCTGGTCGGTGATGGTGATGGTAGCTGGTCGGTGATGGTAGCTGGTCGGTGATGGTGATGGTAGCTGGTCGGTGATGGTAGCTGGTCGGTGATGGTGATGGTAGCTGGTCGGTGATGGTAGCTGGTCGGTGATGGTGATGGTAGCTGGTCGGTGATGGTGATGGTAGCTGGTCGGTGATGGTGATGGTAGCTGGTCGGTGATGGTGATGGTAGCTGGTCGGTGATGGTGATGGTAGCTGGTCGGTGATGGTGATGGTAGCTGGTCGGTGATGGTGATGGTAGCTGGTCGGTGATGGTGATGGTAGCTGGTCGGTGATGGTGATGGTAGCTGGTCCGCACATCTACTCAGCAATCTTGTCCTCAACTTATCTAGGTCCACAACCTTTTTTTGTTCCAGGGATTTAAGAGGATACACTTCATCCTGCCTTATTGTCACCAGTGACAACTTAGACACAGTTCTTGCGGCTAACCAAGGAGGGTCCCTTGCTGGATCAGGAACTTGCATCTTTGCAGCAAAGTATTCGGCAAAGAGGTCAGCTTTCTCCTGACTGCTGTTAGGATTTTCCCATCCTGTCGATTTTGAGGTGGAATTATTTCATCAGGCGAATAACCTTGTCGGTCCTTGATCAAGGACATTAAGGTTTTAGAATCCACTCGACGAAAGTTTTCTTTTTCTGTCGAGCGATGGCCCACTTTTGGACTTCTTTCATTTGCCGACAGACTTGTTTGTGCAGGTTCCTGTTATAGTTAATGGGATGCCTTTTGTACCTTCGCCAAGCCTTGTACTTAGCAGTAGCAGCCTCTCCACAACGAAAACCAAAGCCAGGCAGATCTGAAGACTTCATCACATACTGCCGGTGTTGTATGTGTTCTTGTTGGAGATTAAGGATGTGTTCTGTGAAGACTTTCACTTGGTTTTCAACATCACTATAGAGAAGAGCATCCAGTCGGAGGCGGCAAGCTTAAAGCAAAGGGCCGGCCAGTTTCCTCTTTCCCATAGCCAGGCTGTGCATGTAAATTCTTCACCTCGTTCTGTTGGAATCTTCAATGTCGTAAAGACAGCCTTGTGGTCAGATGATCCAACAGAGCCAAGGGGTTGGCTCACTACTGGGTCGAGGGAGGAGCCAGAAAAAGGAGTAGGGCAGTCAACGAAGTTTTTCATGTCAAATACTGC
>WNWK01009813.1:17500-74223 GCA_009830355.1 Cherax destructor
TATTAATGTTGGTAGAATTACCGACAATATGTAAGGTAAAAGGACACAAGTGCAACTAATGTGACATTTTATTGTGGCAACGTTTCGCTCTCCAGGAGCTTTATCAAGCCGTTACAAATAATACATGGACAAAGGGTATATATAGGCTTAGAGTGAGGTGTAGTAATTGTAATGATAAATTAGACACATATGCAACACTTGGGTATCTTTATTGAGGAAACGTTTCGCCACACAGTGGCTTCATCAGTCCATACAAAGGAGAATCATGAAGAACAGGAGGAGTTTGAGGTAATCAGTCCCTCAGCCTTGAGTCGATGTTGTCAGTCAATCAATCTTGAAAATAATACAGCATATGTGCGACGAAGTAGCTTATAT
Organism: Cherax destructor; assembly: GCA_009830355.1. Lineage (NCBI taxonomy): Eukaryota > Metazoa > Arthropoda > Malacostraca > Decapoda > Parastacidae > Cherax > Cherax destructor. The sequence goes on from WNWK01009813.1 coordinate 17,876, forward strand.
ACTGTAGGCAGGAGAGGTGCAGCAGGTGTTACATTTAACCAATGTGACACCACCTACGACTGCTGCACCTCTCCTGCCTACGGTACATAAGCTACTTCGTAGCACAAATGCTGTATGCTTTTAAAACATTTCCTCAATAAAGATACCCAAGTGTTGCATATGTGTCTAATTTATCAATTTGTCGGTTCTCTGAACCATTCATCTACAGTAATTGTAATACTAGTGGTAGTAGCAGCAGTAACACAAATGATAGAAAAAGTCGACTTGTGAATGAGAAAAAAGGTTATTAAAGTTTATTGCTTGGGTAGCATAAAAATAGGTTGGACAAATATTTCTGTTAGTGGTTGGATTTGAGAAGACCTGTTTCAGTGTTCCTCTGCTGCTATGTTCATGTGTAGTATCAGCAGCAGCTATTATGTGATGGCAGGGTTTACTGTTTTCAGGAGGATTCTTGGTAGTACATCACAGATGATGAAGCTGCCTTTATTTTGCTTAATAGTTTTAGAAACGGCGATTAATGCTGATTCAAGGCATTTGTGTTTGCGGAAATTAGGTTCTTTGATCACTAGTCGGGCGTCGTTGAATTTCATGGGGTGATTGATGGAATTCCGGTGATGTACGCAGGCGTTGTTCAAATTGAAAATTAGACACATATGCAACATCTGGGTATCTTTAACGTAGACATTTCTCCATCCAGTGGCTTTATCAATACAAATTCTAGGACATAATTTGAAGACAGTAGAACTATATACAAAAGATGAGGTAATCAGTCCCTCAGCCTTGGAGTTGGTGCTCTTCACATCAACTCCAAGACTGAGGGACTGATTACCTCTTCTTTTGTATATAGTTCTACTGTCTTCAAATAATGTCCTAGAATTTGTATTGATAAAGCCACTGGATGGCGAAATGTCTACGTTAAAGATACCCAGATGTTACATATGTGTCTAATTTTCAACTTAAACAATGCCTGCGTACAACACCGGAATTCCGACTAGTCCTTTTAGAAAGGACTTAATTTTAAACGAGTTCTTGCTAATTGACTAATTTTACCAATTCGGCACGACATATATGTATTTTATATATATATATATATATATATATATATATATATATATATATATATATATATATATATATATATATATATATATATGTATGTATTCAGATATTTGGGAGTGGACATGTCAGCAGATGGGTCTATGAAGGATGTGGTGAATCATAGAATTGATGAGGGGAAAAGGGTGAGTGGTGCACTTCGGAGTCTGTGGAGACAAAGAACCTTGTCCATGGAAGTTAAGAGGGGAATGTATGAGAGTATAGTTATACCAACACTCTTATATGGGTGTGAAGCATGGGTGATGAATGCTGCAACGAGGAGAAGGCTGGAGGCAGTGGAGATGTCATGTCTGAGGTCAATGTGTGGTGTGAATATAATGCAGAGAATTCGGAATTTGGAAATTTGGAGGAGGTGCGGGATTACCCAAACTATTATCCAGAGAGCTGAGGAGGGGTTGTTGAGGTGGTTCGGACATGTAGAGAGAATGGAACGAGACAGAATGACTTCGAGAGTGTATAAATCTGTAGTGGAGGGAAGGCGGGGTAGGGGTCGACCTATGAAAGGTTGGAGTGAGGGGGTAAAGAAGGTTTTGTGTGCGAGGGGCTTGGACTTCCAGAAAGCATGTGTGAGCGTATTTGATAGGAGTGAATGGAGATAAATGGTTTTTAATACTTGACGTGCTGTTGGAGTGTGAGCAAAGTAACATTTATGAAGGGATTCAGGGAAACCGGCAGGCCGGACTTGAGTCCTATAGATGGGAAGTACAGTGTCTGCACTCTGAAGGAGGGGTGTTAATGTTGCAGTTTTATAACTGTAGTGTAAAGCCCCCTCTGGCAAGACAGTGATGGAGTGAATGATGATGAAAGTTTTTCTTTTCGGGCCACGCTGCCTTGGTGGGAATCGGCCGATGTGTTAATAAATAAATAAATAAATATATATATATATATATATATATATATATATATATATATATATATATATATATATATATATATATATATATATATATATATAGGATGGGGTCCACCTCTGGTGTAAATTGTGGGTCCATAGCCTCGGAGAAGTGGATAAAAGGCTTCAAGGAAGAATATTTAGATCTCTTTCTGAAGCCATTTGAATATTCCACTTCCCTACCACCCCATCTTTTGAATATGTATAAAATTTATTTCAAGACAAATGACAAGAATACAATAGGGAGTAAAACAACATAGATAACAACTCAGAGCTACATGTCAAATACTTCGTCCAGCTCCCCGGCAGTGGGCCGCGTGCCCAGAATGCTGCAGGCATTTTCCCTCTGGATCGCAACACTGAGTCTCTGAAAGAGGAAGCTGGTCGCCCTGTGGTCCTTGGTTTCTATGATGAGTTTTTCACCCAGCTCCTTGAGAAACTTTAGAGCACACTTGCCCCATGCTCCATGGGTCTCCGACCCTATTGTGATGAAGTTATAGCAAGGGGGAAGGCCTTCATATTTGCGAGTCTTCTGGGTCTCCCTGTGGCTGGCAGCTCCACCCCCTTCGGCTACGGAGTATTGCAAGTAGGTGTCTGCCATTGTGGCAGCACAGGTGTAGTCCCAAGCAATCTGCTTACCATCCTTCCAGGGTAGCATAGTGGCTCCATCAGGACGCTTTTGACTTCCTTCAGACCTCTGCACTTGGGGTTCCCGTTGAGCTGGGCAACGGGCTGTGGCGAGGCTTCTTTTTATGATGTCATTGACCTCCTCATGTCTAGCATGCTTCCCTTCTGATGTGGTACACACTAGACCATGAAGTCCGAATTGATCGGCCGTCGCCCTGCCGCAAATACACCTATGTTCGGTGAGTATGGGGGCGGCTAGGCGAAGAGCAACACCAATCCGAATGGCCTGTGGGTCGAGTCGAGTCCCCAGAGAGGAATTGGGAACAACTAGAAGGAAATCTGAGTGTGGTGCCTTCACCGCTAGGAGACGAGCTTTGTCCTTTCCTGAAGCGTTGGTGAGCATTGTGTTGGCAATTTTTTCCATGATGGGCTTGTCCCAGTGGGACTGTTTGTGCTCTTTGGGAGGAGCTGGTCTACTGGAGGAGTCTGCCAGGATGTCCCACCGCACGGCTGCTTCAATGAACCTGGGGTCTTGAGCTCCCACCACACCTCTCAAACGTTCAGGGACAATCTTCTTGACTAATCCACAGGAGGCCAAACACGATGACAGAAATGCAGGTAAAGCTACCTGCCTTGCTTTGCGCACCCTTATACCTCCCAGTCGCACTGGAAGGGTTGGCTGTTCCCATTGCCGATCTTCTAGTGACAGATTCAGTGCCTTCTTAAAGGTTGATCTCAGGTGTGCGTCATACTCGTCAAGTGTTGGGTTTTCAAAAGAGGGTGCGCACCTCAAGAAGTGAGTCTTGGCATAGTAAGACACCTTGCGAGGAGATACAGAGCATCATGGACATCAAGATCACTTATTCTCTCCTCCATTCTCTTCAGGTCATTCACTTTGTCCTTGAGGACAGTGTCGATGGCGTGGTGACCTAGCGGTGCTCCCAGGAGGGTACTGTTGGATAGAGTGGTAATAGTGACTTCTGGGAGGATTGTTTGCACCGCATTGATTATTTCCTGGTTTATTTTGATGATTTCACACTTTGAGGGATTGAGGATGAGTCTTCACCCGTTGTAGATCCTCTAACAGGGACTCCTCAGTACCCGCCAGAGTGCCATCATCCAGGTACCAGATGTTGAGCTCGCTGCGTAGGCTGGAAGTTAGTTCTCTTACTGCCAAACAGAAGAGAAGTGGAGCGAGTGGATCACCCTGCTGAACACCCTCAGATGAGGTAATTTCATGTTCCCCAAACAAAAGAGTCGAGGGTTTGCTGTAGCCAGCTGAAATGAAGGGAAAGAGACTGGGGAAGCGATCCCGAACGGCTGGCAAGACCACATCTCTCTTCACCATATTAAAGGCATTTCTAAAGTCCAGTTTGACTACGGCCTTGTCTTCTGGTAGGTCCCTGATGTAGGCCCTTGCCGCATTAACTGCGGCTTCACTGCCTTGAGATACCCCAAAGCCCAGTTGGTGTGGCTGGAGTAAATTGGCAGCTTCTAGGCGAATATTTCTTACTGCTGCTTTGGCAACTAGACGGCGAAGGGTGTTGCCAACAGCAATGAGTCTGATTCCCTCATCCTTCTTCTTCAAAGCACATAATGAGGCTCCAAAATAGAAAGGTTTAATTTCTTCTGGGATTCGCCCAGCCAGGAAGTTGTTGACAAAAGTTGTTAATTCGGTAAGGAGAATTGGTGCAGATGCGCCGAGTACTGGATTTATCATCTCTTTGAGGTGTTGTGGTCTAATTCCAGTGTAACCTCCTGCAGATCCTCCTGGAAATGACACTATCGCCTTATAGACTTCTGATTCTGGCAAAATTAATTGTTCAGTGATGGGGTCTCCTTCAGGGTTGTTGTTGATGGCTATGGTGTCCCTTGTCGGATGCTTGTCTCTTAATGCTTGAGCTGTGGTCTCATCTTTGGGAGCTACAGTGTCGTCACTTGTAATTATTCTGATTGCTCCCACTGTGTTGCCTTCTTCGATTTTTTTGCTAACCTGTGCGCAAATTTTCTCGTTTTCAGTGGAATTTTTCTTGGGTCTACCTCTGTGATTCCTGCGGTGGTGGGGCAGAGGGACACAATTATCAATTATCTGTTCTTGGGTAGTTGCGCACTGCCCTGATATATATATATATATATATATATATATATATATATATATATATATATATATATATATATATATATATATATATATATATATATATATATATATATATATATATATATATATATATATATATATATATATATATATATATATATATATATATTATATATATATATTTACATTTACTTTTTCTAAATGACGTGAGCCTAAGTTATATATATATATATATATATATATATATATATATATATATATATATATATATATATATATATATATATATATAGTATATATATATAACTTAGGCTCACGTCCAGCTTTTAGAAAAGTAAATGTAAAAAAGGTCTTCAATTCCGAAGTTATCCCAAAAATATACAAAGGAAAAATTTTGCTCTAAAAATATATAGAAATATTTACATTCTGGGAGATGAGATCTGACCTCGCGCAGTCGAAAAAGAAAACTGGTATTTGCCCGAGACACAAACTCATCCGCCACACTTGTGAAACGTTTCAATTTAGTGCGGGGTGAAGGAAGCTCCAGTGACAATACTATAGCTGAAGAGGTTTTATTCCTAGTGTGGAATGAGATAGAAAGTGAAAAGTTGACAAAGGGGTAGTACTGTATCAGGATGAATGTTGTTGTTGTTGATGTGGTGATGTTGGTGTTGGTGGTGATATTGGCGTGGTTGTTTTGTTATTATTGGTTGTTGTTGTTGGTGGAGGTGGTGTTGGTGTTGGTGATAGTGTTTTTTTGTTAATGGTGATGTTTTGATGTTGATGTTGTTGTGGGTTGTTGATGTTGTGGGTTGTTATTGATTGTTGTTGGTTGCTGTAGTTGTTGTTGTTGGTATTGTGGGTTATTGTTATTGTTGGTATTGTGGGTTATTGTTATTGTTGTGGGTTGATGCTGTTGTGGGTTATTGTTGGTTGTTGTTGTTGTTGATGTTGCTGTTGTGGGTTGTTGTGGGTTATTATCGTAGGTTGTTGTTATGGGTTGTTGTAGTGGGTTGTTGTGGGTTGTTGATGTGGGTTGTTGGTGCTGTGGGTTATTGTGGGCTACTGTTGTGGATTGTGGGTTATTGTGGGTTGTGTGTTTTTGTTGTTGGTTGTGTGTTATTATTGTGGGTTGTTGTGGGTTATTGTTGTGGGTTATTATTGTTGCGGGTTATTGTTGTGGGTTGGTGTTGTTCTGGGTTATTATTGTGGGTTGTTGCTGTAGGTTGTTGTGGGTTATTGCTGTGGATATTATTGTTGTGGGTTGTGGGTTGTTGTTGTGGATTATTTTGGGTTATTGTGAGGTGTTGTGGGTTATTATTGTGGGTAATTGTTGTGGGTTGTTGTGCGTTATTGTTTGTTGTTGTTGGATGCTGCTGTTAGTTCTTCTTGGTTATTATTGCTGTTGTTGTTTTTTGTTGCTAGCTGTTGTTAGTCGTTACTGTTTTTGATTGTTGCTGTTGATTGTTATTGTTGCTATTATTGTGTATTGTAGATAAATAGTTCAGAGAAGCGACAGGAAGATGAATCAGACACTTGTGAAACACTTGAGAATCTTTATCGTGGAAACGTTTCTCCCTCCAGTGGCTTCCTCGGTCCAACACAGAGAAGAATGGCTGAAGATCAGAAGGAGTTTGAGGTAATCAGTCCCTCAGCTTGAATCAACGTAATCAGTCCATCAAGATTGAGGGACTGATTACCTCATACTTCTGATCGTCAACCATTCTTCTCTGTATTGCACTGAGGAAGTCACTGGTTGGAGAACCGTTTCCACAGTAGAGTTACCCCAAGTGTCTGATTCACTGTTGTTGCGGATTGTCGTTTTTGCTGTTATTGTTGCAGTTGTGGGATGTTGTTGTTATTGAGTGGGACTTGCACATGAGTAAATTGAATTATCAAAGCTTACTTCTTGGGTAGCAATGAAAATTGGGTTGAGCAAATATTCTGTTAGAGGGATGAATTGTGAAGGATCTGCCTAGTATGGGCCAACAGGCCTGCTGCAGTGTTCCTTCTTTCTTATATTCTTATGTTCGTAATTAGTGCACTCTCATAGAGAACCGCTAAACTCGCATGGGTTATAAAGGTCCTGGTCATGGGAAGATATGGGGTTCGATCCGAGGAAAGGTAAGTTAGCTCTAATTCCTCCAATCAAGAGCCCTTCCCCAGCATCGAAGTGGAAGCTGGCGAAATGTACACAAGAAATCGAATCCAGGAAAAAAGTCACAGAAGAAAAAGTTACAGGAAAGATCACAGGGAAAAAAGTCACAGGAAAAAAGTCACAGGAAAAAAGTCACAAGGAAAAAGTCACAGGAAAAAAGTCACAGAAAGAAAGTCACAGGAAGAAAGTCACATGAAAAAAGTCACATGAAAAAAATCACAGGAAAAAAATCACAGGAAAAAAGTCACAGGAAGAAAGTCACAGAAAAAAGTCAGAGGAAAAAAGTCACAGGAAAAAAGTCACAGGATGAAAGTCGCAGGAAGAAAGTCACATGAAAAAAAGTCACAGAAAAAAGTCAGAGGAAAAAAGTCACAGGGAAAAAAGTCACAGGAAAAACAGTCACAGGAAAAGTCACAGAAAAAAGTCAGAGGAAAAAAGTCACAGAAAAAAGTCACAACCTATCCTAATGTGACTTTTCCTAACCAAAATTGTGACTTATTTTCTGTTTTTTTTTTTCCGAACACCACGAAATCACGAAATGGGTGGGACTCAAACCCATGGCCAATGAGTCCTGAAACTCACAGGTCAGTCCGTTAATCACTCGGCCAGCTTGTTAACCCACTGGTTAACAAGTGATGTGCTTGCAATTTGTGTGCAATTTGTGTTGAGTCTAATGACTCGGCCTACCTAATTAAGTCAACTACAGTACTATCGTCTACGGCTCGAATTTTCCAAATGAGTTGATGGGCAGTTGTAAATTTATTTATAAAACTTGATTGATTGTTTAATTCAAGATTTTATTTAATGAAAGTCATATATTATTACGATTTTGCGAGTCTCGTACAGAAGACGGTGGAATATAGTCACTGGTAAGCAGTGATCTTATTGGCTGTGGCCCAGCTTAAACTCACTTTAAGAGAGAGGAAGTTTCTTGATACTAGTGAAGGGAGATAGTTGAAGGTAAACTGAGGGAAGGGGGAAAGAGAAGAAGAGGCAATGAGAATAAGAGGACAGAGGGAAGTTAGGGAAGTTGCTGAAAAGTGCAGAGAAAGAGAATGAGTGTGATGGAGGATTCATGGAGTAGAGGGAAAACCTTTAATGGAAGAGTTGGAGTGGTTGCTAAAAAGTGCCTAGAGTGAAGGAGGAAAGTTAAGCAATGAATATGGGACGGTGAAAAATGTTGAAGGCAGAGTGGAGGAACCCAAGAATGAAGGAGGGGGCGAAGCCAGGAATGAGTGCAAATGCCAGTGTAAAAAGAATGTGGAAGACTCCAGCAATGTGAAAGTTAGTTGCCAGGACGCCTGACCAGTCATAAAAGTCTAATCACTATTACGTAACCTCACGGCAACGCTGGAAAACAATGTTAGACACTGAAATTAACAATGTCTTCGCTCAGTGCCAGGGTTTTATTGTTTTGTACAGGACAGTCTTGATGCGGCTCTTAATTTCGACAACCTTCTTTTTTGTTTTCAATTCTAGCGTCAGGGACCGTCACACTCTTACTTCCAACAGTACCCATGACCAACACACTCGACCATCTTTCAACAGTACCCATGACCAACACACTCGACCATCTTTCAACAGTACCCATGACCAACACTCGACCATCTTTCAACAGTACCCATGACCAACACTCGTCCATCTTTCAACAGTACCCATGACCAACACTCGTCCATCTTTCAACAGTACCCATGACCAACACACTCATCCACCTGGATGCTTAAGGTACGCCAGACCGTATGGGCTACCTAAAACACAAAGCCAGTATCTCACCACGACCTATCACGTCAGGTGATAGGTCGTAGTGCATCTTTTCGTATTGTTTATAGTGGCGTGTCAGACTGTGGGTACCTATGATTATCCTATACCATATGTACAGTTGACTATTTTCAATACTTACTTTCTCGTATATCGAGTTTGTTTTAAACTCAATACGCCCATATTTGAAATAAAAGTGTTCTTGACTGGTGGTGAACAGGTAATGTACAGCTAAGACCCCTCGTGTGTCTCTAAGATTCAAATCCAGTTAACCAGGCAGAAACAAGATTTCTGGAAAACTTGAATAATGTAGGAAATGAATCAACAGAAAGGGGAACGCGGGACTTGTAGTGAAAGGGAATTCCGGTGAATTTCAGGTGTTGAGAGTGAATGAGAGAGCAAGCAGTGAGAGTCGAGGGTGGCGGTGGCGGCCAGGTCTGTGGTCACCTCCACACCACTAAACACTCCCTCCAGTCTGCCGTGATTCCTGTCTATTGTGCCAGTGATCCCCTGGATAAGAACGTATTATGTAGGATTGGAACAATTTGTATAAAGTGAATGGTGTGTTTGAGCTGGCAAGAAAGTGAGAGGGAGTCGGGGAGTGTGAGAAGGATGGAAGGAGTAAAATATAGGGCGGGAGAATTTAGATTTCGCCGCTGAAGCAGTTCGTTTATTGTGCCCCATATCCATCCTGTGGACGGTAGCGCAACAACATATAGATACGCAAAAGGCTTAGGAACTGGGCTCCGAAAGGGTTAACATCTGGGTTTATATCTACCTAAACTTGTGAACAAATAAAGGATATTTCCTTACTATGACTGACAACTTATTGTCATTAATAAGATACCCTGACATATCACATAGGTTATTATACTGTCTATCTCCATATTCCTCAATAAGTGGACAATTAAGCACATAGTGTTCAAGAAAGTGACCGCACGGCTGACCATATACTTTGCATTTAGTATGATCATCATCTGTTTCTTCCAAAAGTAATTGTAACGAAGCCTAAGCCTGGCTGCTACGTCAGTCGGTCTGTTCCTATTGCAAGTTGCTTCATATTGCGACCCCAGAATTGGGCCTCAATGTATATATATATTTATAATGTATATATTTTATGTATATTTCCATTTTCTATAATTTTATATTGCTGTTATTCTCGATAATAGCTAAATCGTTAATATCGTGCTTTATACTATTATTGGACTATTATTTGACATTATTTGACTTAGCTATGTTTATTAGGTAGGATGTAACATTATAAATTGTGCTCATGTTTGTAGTAGCTGCCCTGGAGTTGGCAAACTACCGATTATGACACTAGGCTTGTTATACTGCCGGCGTCTAGTTGCTGGGAGGAGTCACGTGATTCCACCTGAGGTGGGTGGCTGCTGCTCCTTCCTCGAGAGCACTACGCAGCTGGACATCGTTGACTCAACACCTCTCTCCTGTCTCTGCTTGTTTTCTCGCCATTTAGACTGTGTGGTAGAGTATGTGTTCGGTGGTGAGACGAAACATACTTCTCAGGACTCTGTGTAACTCTGTTCACAGAGGATAGACTAGACAGTGATTTTCGACGTTTTTCTGAGTTGTGTGTCACATTGACACTCTTTGATAACTCAGCTCTCTTGCTACAGCTCCTGACCTATCTCCCTCTTACAACTCACTCTCCCTGCATCCTACAATAACCTGCAGCGCTGTATAACCCCTGTGGTTTAGCGCTTCTATTTGATTATAATAATAATCCTGACCTAATTCGATAAGGCATCTGTGCACCGTCACAGTTTGGGATTGTTTATGCTGAACCTAGCTTCAGTAGAAAGGGAGTTTTGTGACTGTTTTGGAGGATCTATTGATGGTCCCCAGTTAGGGTCGATTTTCTATCTCCTGGTTCCTGACGCTGTGTTGCTGTTGCCTATTATTGCTGTTCTGCGAATTGGTCATTTTACTGGACAATCAAGCTGTTCTGATTGTCAGTTTGTTAGAGAAGCTAGCTTATGAGAAGTTCAGTCGGATACTGGTTGAGTCGAGTCTTAAGAGTTACCTGGAGCTCACTCATACACACATATATTCTTATTTGCATATATCTGTATTATTGTAATTACTGACTTTGTACCTGATGGTACTTCAGAGTCATTTGGATATATGTGCCCTCAGCACAGCCTTATGTTATATGAGAGCAGTGTAGGAGCTAACCTAATTAACCTCCTAATTCATAACTTAATGAACATCCTGATCATATGTACATTTATTTACTTTGAAACCCTAGACACTCACTTTGATAATAAACCTTTTAAATATATTTCGTCGGTTAGTACCCTATCAGTTGCAATCCTCTTAAAATATATAATATGTTGGATAACTAGACCAAGATACTGACTTTGTTGCAAAAGCCCAGTAACAGGCTGGATGCTAGAAGGGCTTTCCTTTCTAGTGTTCACTGAAGATGTCTATTACTAATAGATATCGTGTCATTATGTAACACTTCATATACATACTTATCGGCGTTCATGTTATTATAATGAGTGAAAGATCTACTTAGGCTTCTCACTACATTCCTATAATATTCAATTTCATAATTACTTCTCTTCTAATATTATTCTTAATGACAGACACACCAAAACGACGGAAGGAAGGAAGGAGTGAACGAGATTAGTATTTATTTAGCAAAACTATATACATCGGTAATGTGCTGCTACGCTATGACACATAATGACAACAAAACCCAGCAGTGTTTTTTCTGTCCCAGTCCATCACTCAGTAATTATAAACTTATAAAAAATTAAGTCTGCCCAAAATATTCTGCATAAGGAGCTTCCTATATAGTGATTAACACATGTCAATTAATCTATGTCAGTTGAATATTTGACTTTAGAGAAATAAAGATTTTTCTTTGTTTCGTTGTGAAAGAGAGTAGACAGAATAGACGGAAGTTGACACCTAAGGCAAGACTCGCGTGTGAGCAGTCCACTACCTAACACTAACTCCACCTCACCTAACACTAACTCCACCTCACCTAATACTAACTCCACCTCACCTAACACTAACTCCACCTCACCTAATACTAACTCCACCTCACCTAACACTAACTCCACCTCACCTAATACTAACTCCACCTCACCTAACACTAACTCCACCTCACCTAATACTAACTCCACCTCACCTAACACTAACTCCACCTCACCTAATACTAACTCCACCTCACCTAACACTAACTCCACCTCACCTAATACTAACTCCACCTCACCTAACACTAACTCCACCTCACCTAATACTAACTCCACCTCACCTAACACTAACTCCACCTCACGTTCACCTGAGCACACTCGTAATTAGGTCTCTGGTAAATAATAATAAAAAAATACCTTGCTGTAAAATGGTCAACCTCACCTAACTGAATATTGAGAGCTAGTTAAGCACACTTCAAGTGTATGGACAGCCAAGACAATTTTCAGAGGAGGGGGGGGGGAGAGGGTTGAAGCTGACAGAGGCAAAACCAAACGAAGTTGCAAATTTTACGAAAGGAAGATGTGGTTGCGGACGTGTGTGAGCACGTTGCTCGCGGTCACAGGACACGTGCGGCTGCGTCCGAACACAACCCCATCAGATATTTCCTGTTATATATACAGTACACACACACACACAAACACACACATTTCGCTCGCTTGCAATCTGTTAAGATTATATATATATATATATATATATATATATATATATATATATATATATATATATATATATATATATATATATATGCAGACTAAGGAAGAGATATTGTTATAAGATATTGATGGTTGCAGAGGAAGTTTTGACTGACCTTGCTGGAACCAGCGTGACTCAGTCCTCCCCTCCACACTCCCTGCTGTTACTGGTCTCATTACTCTCTTCACTACTGTGCTTCGCGGCTGCCAGCAGTTATATATATATATATATATATATATATATATATATATATATATATATATATATATATAATATATATATATATATATATATGAGTGTAAAACGTAAGTCTGTAATTGTTTTACATGATGGTAGGATTGCTGGTGTCTTTTTCTGTCTCATAAACATGCAAGATTTCAGGTACGTCTTGTACTTCTACTTACACTTAGGTCACACTACACACATGTACAAGCATATATATATATATATATATATATATATATATATATACCCTCTGGGTTTTCTTCTATTTTTTACTAGTTCTTGTTCTTGTTTATTTCCTCTATCTCCATGGGGAAGTGGAAGAGAATTCTTCCTCCATTAGCCATGGTGTAAGAGGCGACTAAATGCCGTGAGCAAGGTGTAACCTTCCCTATACATTACTAAAGTTAAAAAGAAAAACTTTTGTTTTTCTTTTTGGGGCACCTTGCCTCGGTGGGATACGGCTGGTTTGTTGAAAGAAGAAGTTACTGTTCTTATTACTTTTCCTTTCACATCCATGGGGAAGTGGAACAGAATTCTTCCTCCGTAAGCCATGCGTGTTGTAAAAGTCAACTAAAATGCCGGGAGGAATGGGCTAGTAACCCCTTTTCCCATATAGCTTACTAAAAAGAAAAAAAAAGAAAACCGTCAAAGTGGGATGTTTGAATGTGTGTGGATGTTGTGTAAATGATAAGAAAGAGATGACTGTGTATTTTATGAATGAAAAGAAGCTGGATGTCCTGGCTTTAAGTGAAACAAAGCTGAAGGGGTAGGACAGTTTCAGTGGGGAGAAATAAATGGGATGAAGTCAGGAGTATCTGAGATAGTTAGAGCTAAGGAAGGGGTAGCAATGATGTTGAAGGATCAGTTATGGAAGGAGAAGAGGGAATATAAATGTATAAATTTAAGGATTATGTTGATTAAAATAAGGGTTGGATGCGAAAAGTGGGTCATAGTAAGCGTGTATGCACCTGGAAAAGAGAGGAGTGTAGAGGAGACAGAGAGATTTTGGGAGATGTTAAGTGAATGTATAGGAACTTTTGAACCAAGTGAGAGATTAATTGTGGTAGGGGACCTAAATGCTAAAGTAGGAGAAACATTTAGAGGGTATGGTAGGTAAGTTTGGGGTGCCAGGTGTAAATGATAATGGGAGCCCTTTGATTGAACTTTGTATAGAAAGGGTTTAGTTATTGGTAATACATATTTTAAGAAAAAGAGGATAAATAAGTATAAAAGATATGATGAAAGGCATAATGACAATAGTTTGTTGGACTATGTATTGGTAGATAAAAGACTGCTGAGTCTTTTCTCTACCAGTTAGGGTAAGATATAAACAACTATTGGAGGATAGATGGGCTAGTGAGAGTATAGGCAATGGGGTAGAAGATGTATGGGGTAGGTTTAAAAATGTAGTGTTAGAGTGTTCAGCAGAAGTTTGTGGTTACAGGAAAGTGGGTGCGGGAGGGAAGAGGAGCGATTGGTGGAATGATGATGTAAAGAGAGTAGTAAGGGAGAAAAAGTTAGGTTTTTACAAAGTAGAAGTGTTGCAAGGAGAGTATATGGAGAGAAAAAAGAGGTTAAGAGAGTGGTGAAGCAATGTAAAAGAGAGCAAATGAAAGAGTGGGTGAGATGTTATCAACAAATTTTGTTGAAAATAAGAAAAAGTTTTGGAGTGAGATTAATAAGCTGAGGAAGCCTAGGGAACGAATATATTTAATAGTTAAAAATAGGAGAGGAGAGTTATTAAATGGAGAGTTAGAGGTATCGGGATGATGGAAGGAATATTTTGAGGAATTGTTAAATGTTGATGAAGATAGGGAAGCTGTGATTTCGTGTATAATGCAAGGAGGAATAACATCTTTTAGGAGTGAGGAAGAGCCAGTTGTGAGTGTGGGGGAAGTTCGTGAGGCGTTGGGTAGAATGAAAGGGGGTAAGGTAGCTGGGATTGATGAAATAAAGATAGAAATGTTAAAAGCAGGTGGGGATATAGTTTTGGAATGGTTGGTGTTATTATTTAGTAAATGTATGGAAGAGGGTAAGGTACCTAGGGATTGGGAGGGAGCGTGCATAGTTCCTTTGTATAAAGGCAAAGGGGACAAAAGTAAGTGCAAAAATTATAGGGGAATAAGTCTGTTGAGTATACCTGGTAAAGTGTATGGTAGAGTTATTATTGGAAGAATTAAGAGTAAGACGGAGAGTAGGATAGCAGATGAACAAGGAGGCTTTAGGAAAGGTAGGGGATGTGTAGACCAAGTGTTTACAGTAAAACATATAGGTGAACAGTATTTAGATAAGGGTAAAGAGGTTTTTGTGGCATTTATGGATTTGGAAAAGGCGTATGACAGGGTGGATAGGGGGGCAATGTGGCAGATGTTGCAGGTGTATGGAATAGGAGGTAGGTTACTGAAAGCAGTGAAGAGTTTTTACGAGAATAGTGAGGCTCAGGTTAGAGTGTGCAGGAGAGAGGGAGATTATTTCGCAGTAAAAGAAGGCCTTAGACAAGGATGTGTGATGTCACCATGGTTGTTCAATATATTTATAGATGGGGTTGTAAGAGAAGTGAATGTGCAGGTCTTTGCAAGAGGTGTGGGTTAAAAGATAAAGAATCTAACACAAAGTGGGAGTTGTCACAGATGCTCTTTGCTGATGACACTGTGCTTTTGGGAGATTCTGAAGAGAACTTGCAGAGGTTGGTGGATGAGTTTGGTAGGGTATGTAAAGAAGAAAATTAAAAGTGAATATAGAAAAGAGTAAGATGATGAAGATAACAAAAAGATTAGGTGACGAAAGATTGGATATCAGATTGGAGGGAGAGAGTATGGAGGAGGTGAATGTATTCAGATATTTGGGAGTGGATGTGTCAGCGGATGGGTCTATGAAGAATGAGGTGAATCATAGAACTGATGAGGGAAAAGGGTGAGTGGTGCACTTTGGAGTCTGTGGAGACAAAAAACTTCGTCTGTGGAAGTAAAGAAGGAATGTATGAGAGTATAGTTATACCAACACTCTTATATGGGTGTTTACCTGGATTTTATCTGGAGAGAGTTCCGGGGGGTCAACGCCCCCGCGGCCCGGTCTGTGACCAGGCCTCATGGTGGATCAGAGCCTGATCAACCAGGCTGTTACTGCTGGCCGCACACAGTCCGACGTACGAACCATAGCCGGCTGGTCAGGTACCGACTTTAGGTGCCTGTCCAGTGCCTGCTTGAAGACAGCCATGGGTCTATTGGTGTGAAGCATGGGTGTGAATGTTGCAACAAGGAGAAGGCTGGAGGCAGTGGAGATGTCATGTCTGAGGGCAATGTGTGGTGTGAATATAATGCAGAGAATTCGTAGTTTGGAAATTAGGAGGAGGTGCGGGATTACAAAAACTATTATCCAGAGGGCTGAGAAGGGGTTGTTGAGGTGGTTCAGACATGTAGAGAGAATGGAACAAAATAGAATGACTTCGAGAGTGTATGAATCTGTAGTAGAGGGAAGGTGGGGTAGGGGTCGGCCTAGGAAAGGTTGGAGGGAGAAGGGTAAAGGAGGTTTTGTGTGCGAGGGGCTTGGACTTCCAGCAAGCATGCGTGAGCGTATTTGATAGGACTGAATGGAGACAAATGGTTTTTAATATTTGATGTGCTGTTGGAGTGTGAGCAAAGTAACATTAATGAAGGGATTCAGGGAAACCAGCAGGCCAGACTTGAGTCCTGGAGATGGGAAGTACAGTGACCGCACTCTGAAGGAGGGGTGTTAATGTTGCAGTTTTATAACTGTAATGTAAGAACGCCTCTGGAAAGACAGTGATGGAGTGAATGATGATGAAAGTTTTCTTTTTCGGGCCAACCTGCCCGAAATAGGGGTTGGTCGAGACTCGATCCTGCGTCACCTTGTCGGCCAGCTACATTGAACATTATGGAAAAAACATGAAAATTTTCGGCTTAAGGACAAACACTCTTCTGGCAATATGTAAACTAGTTGAAAGGAAAACTTTATAAATGCAACCAAGTCAAGTGCACAAACGAAAGTTGCATTAAAGTAGGCTTATCAAATTTTCACGATCAAAAGTCTCAAAAATTTACAGAGAACGGTGTGAAAACACGAGACATGCAGTGAGCAGCAGTTCTGTGGTCGAAAACGTGTTGATAATGAGAGAGGACATAGGAGATTGGCCAGACTGGTTCAGGTTGACAAAGTAACATTAACTCAAATAACTATGGATTACAACAATGGTATGCAGAAGAGCATCTCTGAACGCACTACATCGGGTTCCACTCTTGTCAACTAAGAACAGGAAATTGGGCAAAGGCTCATCAAAACTGGACAGTTGAAGTTTGGAAAAAACGTCAGTGTCATAATTTGTCATAAACCTTTGGGATGTGGTAGAACGAGTTAGTCACAACATGAATGTGCAGCAGACAAATTGTAAAAGTAAAAGAGGTTTAGCATATGTCTTGGTGGAATAATAGTCTTTGAGATGAGCCTTAGGTTTATTGGGTGTATGGTACTGGCATTGTGTTGCTGCTAGCCCACGCCAGGCCTTGGGCCTATGACGGAGTTGGGGGAAACATCTTGGTGCTGCTGAGTCTGTGGAGGTAGTGTGAACGAAACAGCGTCTCGTTAACCCAGCTCTAAGTAGAATGAGGCCCACCAGGTGACAGCTTCAAGCCTAGAGTGGCATAGAATGAAATACAATGCCCGGCAGCGATTATATCGCTCGGGCACGCTACACACGGTCGTCCCAACTGTGACAAATGATGGATAAAATTCTCTCATAAGGAACAGGGCACTGGCGTGGATGCCAGGCATAAATGGCACAATATATATACAATAAACAAAAAACTTCCTAACATGGTGGACGAAAAAAAAGGGAGAATCGTTGAAAATGGTTTGGGGTGTGCAGTGAGCCATGGCAGGGCGCCACGGCAAGCAGGAACTCTGGCTGGAGGAAGACGCCATCCTGGGACCAAAACCACAAGCTGTGAAACGTCAGGAGTATCGCTGCAGCTGAGCAGTGTAGCCAGATAGTTTCTCGACTTGTACTGTATTGTAGGGCAGTCGCGGCAGTGTTGCTCTAGCGGCGGCACGACTTCATGGTCCTTGGATGGGACAATGAAGTACCATGTGTCTTCAATATTCCTTCCTCTCTTTTCCTGAGCAAAACACAATTGATGCAGCCACCGTTATCACCAACGTAATAGTAAAAGACGTTTGGCATATACCTTGTTGGAATAATACACTTCGAAGGTGAGCCTTAGGTTTATTGGGTACATGGTACAGGCAGGTGCTAGCCCTCGTCAGGTCGTGGGCCTGCAAGAGCATTGGGGGAAACGTCTTGGTGCTGCTGTGTCTGTGGAGTCAGTGTGAACGAAAAAGTCTCATGGGCCCAGCTCTATGTAGAATTAGGCCCACCAGGTGACCGCATGGCGCGAAATGCAATGCCTGACTGGGGTTACAAAATCTGAAGCAACTGCGTGATGATATTATTTTAGCATGAACCAGAACCTCTACGGAATGTCTTCTTAGACATTCCACGAAGAATACAGGCTGTTCTGAGGACAAAAGGGAATGGGGAGGTCCTACCCAGTACTAGATGGGTGTACCTAATAAAATATCCACTGAGTGTGGGTTATTAAGTTGCCAATCTCTATATAACTTAATAAGTGGACAATCAAGTACTTAGTGTTCAAGAAGGTGACCATAAGTCTAACTACACATACTAATTTACCAGAAATACTTGTAACCAAGACTAAGCCTGGCTACTACAACAACAATCAGTCTGTTCATATTGCAAATAGCTTCGTGAATATACTAATCAATGTTCATGTTATAACAGTGAATTATATATCTACTCAGGCTTCTAACTGTATTCCTATGACATTCTGGTTCATTATTTACTTCTTTCCAAATATTACTTCTACTTTTCGACAGAGATATACCAAAGTTATATTCAACGTTGGCTAATTTATCAGTTTGATCAAATAGGAGAAATTCAGCGTGTGAAGGTAGCCATAATAAATGCACACTAATTCCTTTCTGAATGTTTAATATCGACGATTCCACTGAGAATGTTGTTGGAGCCATCACGTGAGTCAAGTGCATTAAGCGATGACATAATCCAGAAGTTAACTTTAGCGTCAATAGGATGACAAATAATTCAGTTTGTAATACAAAAGCCCATGGTTGCTATAATTCTTACCTAGGGAGGTAGCAACGAGGGCAGATGCAGCCTTGACAGTAGACGTTTGTTTAAATTCATCAGTGTATATTATTTCTGATTTCTTCCTAAGAGTTAAGCGAGATTTCTTCTTAAGCAGTTGCCCCTTTATGATATCAGGTATACACTAGCCTTAATATCAACAATATTTTTGGAAAGTGAACTGACAGACCGCATCAAGTGGTCATCACTGAGATATTTCTGACCCAACCACAAACAAGGAGTAGGGCAACATTGCAGAGAACACGCTATTATTTCCAGAAATCATCTCCCAGTATCACAACCTGTACCAAAATATAGCTCCCGTCCTCTTACATCTTCATCTAATTGGGAAAATGTTATAAACACGAGGTTTCTCAAACTCATACAAGGGCAAGTCAACTAGCAGTGTGTGTCAGGTAACCGGACTAGCAACACTATAAGATACTCTCAAACACACACTAAAACACACCAAACTCCTGACAGTGTGCTCTGCCCATATTAAAAATATTACCTATTTGTGTTCTCTTTTACGTCACCTGCTTCAGATTTTGCTATTAGTTTTTAAAATTAATTTGTAATATTTTGCATTTAGTATTTTAAAAATACTGAGATTAATAATGTACTACACAACCTCCACACTATGTACTACATTCCACCACCCACACTATGTACTACACACCTCTCACACTAATGTACATACAACCTCACACTATCTATGTACTACACAACCTCCACACCATGTACTACACACCACCCACACTATGTACTACACAACCTCCACACTATGTACTACACAACCCCCACACCATGTACTACACACCACCCACACTATGTACTATACAACCTCTACACTATGTACTACACAACCTCCACACTATGTACTACACACCACCCACACTATGTACTACACACCCTCCACACTATGTACTACACACCCTCCACACTATGTACTACACAAGTGTGAAGTGTGCCAGTATACTATAACTTATCTGAGGAGACAAGCTAGGATGTTCATACGGCCGTTTTCATATATATATAATATAATTAATTATCACAACCACAGCAAGCGAGGACTTATGTGTCAACAAATACTGTAGCATCTCTGCTCCTTAGTTGACACTAGTTAAAATAAACTTACCCGAAGAAGTCACTTAAACAAACGATACAAGTTGCTTTACAATAATTAGTATTTTCTACATATGAATGGATTTTTGTAATACATTAATTACATGTGCGTGGCACTGCTGCGCAGCCTCGTTGTTTACGCAAACAAGATCCTTAGTAGATGTAACTCAAATCAGTCAAGAGGTGGAGGAGCTGCAACTCAACTTCATCAAGTGACTTAGAAACTAAATCAGGGACTGCGTCACACTTTGCTCCTCCCAGCCAGTATAGCCAACACACCCTCCAGGCAGGTGCCTGCAACAACTCTTAGATGATTTTCATTAGTCTAACATTATATGCTTCTAGCAATTATATAAGTAGGTTAAGTAGCTAGGCGAACTTATGCTACTTAATTTATGGTAATGCATTAATTCTGACGGCTAACTTGATTTTTTGTAGCGTGTTAATTATACTAATTAAGTGGCGTTCATTAGTTTATTTGTATCCCCGTACAACGTAATACACAGACATACACACACACACACACACACACACACACACACACACACACACACACACACACACACACACACACACACAGAGGAGGACCAGGCAGAACTACAAAGGTATCTGGACAGGCTGCAAGCCTGGTCCAGCAATTGGCTCCTGGAGTTCAACCCCACGAAATGCAAAGTCATGAAGATTGGGGAAGGGCAAAGGAGACCGCAGACGGAGTACAGTCTAGGGGGCCAGAGACTGCAAACCTCAATCAAGGAAAAAAATCTTGGGTGAGTATAACACCAGGAACATCTCCTGAGGCGCACATCAACCAAATAACTGCTGCAGCATATGGGCGCCTAGCAAACCTAAGAACAGCATTCCGACATCTTAATAAAGAATCGTTCAAGACCCTGTATACTGTGTACGTTAGGCCCATACTGGAGTATGCAGCACCAGTTTGGAACCCACACCTAGCCAAGCACGTGAAGAAGCTCGAGAAAGTGCAAAGGTTTGCAACAAGACTAGTCCCGGAGCTAAGGGGGTATGTCCTACGAGGAGAGGATAAGGGAAATCGACCTGACGACACTGGAGGACAGGAGAGACAGGGAGGACATGATAACGACATATAAAATAATGAGAGGAATTGACAATGTGGACAGACAGAATGTTCCAGAGATGGGACACAGCAACAAGGGGACACAGTTGGAAGTTGAAGACTCAGATGAATCACAGAGATGTTAGGAAGTATTTCTTCAGTCACAGAGTGGTCAGGAAGTGGAATAGTCTAGGAAGCGATGTAGTGGAGGCAGGCTCAATACATAGCTTTAAGAAGAGGTATGATAAAGCTCATGGCGCAGGGATAGTGACGCAGTAGCGGCCAGTGAAGAGGCGGGGGCCAGGAGCTATTACTCGACCCCTGCAACCACAACTAGGTGAGTACACACACACACACACACACACACAGGAGGACCAGGCAGAACTACAAAGGTATCTGGACAGGCTGCAAGCCTGGCTGAGGAGAGAAGATGGGGAACTCACAAGCAACGATCAAGAGGTATGTGAGGAGCTCAACTTGAGGTTTAAGGAAGTATTCACAGTGGAGGAAGGAAGGCAGCTGGGTAGATAGGATGGGGTGCGTCACCAACAAGGGATGTATCAAGTGCTAGAGGGCATACACACAACTGAGGAGGAGGTGAAGCAGTTACTCAGTGACCTTGATACCTCAAAGGCGATGGGTCCGGACAATATCTCCCCGTGGGTTCTTCGGGAAGGAGCTGAGGTACTGAGTGTGCCACTTACCATAATATTCAACACATCCCTTGAAAATGGGCAGATACCTGAGGTATGGAAGAAGGCCAATGTAGTCCCCATCTTTAAAAAAGGAAACAGAAAAGAGGCACTAAACTATAGACCAGTGTCACTTACATGTATAGTGTGCAAAGTCCTGGAGAAAATCATCAGAAAAAGAATGGTGGAGCACCTCGAGCTGAACAGGATAATAAACACCAGACAGCACGGATTCCGGGAAGGCAATTCCTGTGTAACAAACCTCCTAGAGTTCTATGATAAAGTAACAGAGGTAAGGCAAGAGAGAGAGGTGGGTTGATTGCATTTTCCTGGACTGCAGGAAGGCCTTCGACACAGTTCCTCACATGAGATTAGTAAAGAAGTTGGAAGAACAAGCATGTATAACAGGAAGGGCACTGGAATGGATCAGGAAATACCTCACAGGGAGGCAACAACGGGTCATGGTGCGTGATGAGGTATCACAGTGGGCGCCTGTGACGAGCGGCGTACCGCAGGGGTCAGTCCTAGGACCAGTGTTATTCTTGGTATATGTAAACGACATGACGGATGGGATAGACTCAGAAGTGTCTCTGTTCGCAGATGATGTGAAATTAATGAGGAGAATCACATCGAAAGAGGACCAAGCAGGACTTCAAACAGACCTGGACAAGCTTGACATCTGGTCTAGCAACTGGCTTCTCGAATTCAATCCCACCAAATGCAAAGTCATGAAGATCGGAGAAGGACAAAGAAGACCGCTGACAGAGTACAGGCTAGGTGGACAAGGGCTACAAACCTCGGCAAAGGAGAAAGACCTTGGGGTGAGTATAACGCCAAGTACGTCTCCGGAGGCACACATCAACCAGATAACTGCGGCAGCATATGGGCGACTGGCAAACCTAAGATTAGCGTTCCGTTACGTAAACAAGGAATCGTTCAAGACACTGTACACCGTGTACGTCAGGCCCATACTAGAATATGCATCACCAGTCTGGAACCCACACCTGGTCAAGCACGTAAATAAACTAGAGAAAGTGCAAAGGTTTGCGACAAGGCTAGTTCCACAACTCAGGGGTCTGTCCTATGAAGAAAGGTTGAGGGAAATAGGACTAACAACACTGGAGGAAAGAAGGGTCAGAGGAAACATGATAACGACATACAAAATACTGCGGGGAATCGACAAGGTACACAGGGACAGGATGTTCCAGAGAGGGAACACAGAAACAAGGGGACACAACTGGAAGCTGAAGACTCAGATGAGTCAAAGGGATGTTAGGAAGCATTTCTTCAGCCACAGAGTAGTCAGGAAGTGGAATAGTCTAGAGAAAGATATAGTGGAGGCAGGAACCATACATAGTTTTAAGACAAGGTATGATAAAGCTCATGGAGCAGGGAGAGCGGAGACCCAGTAGCAGACAGCGAAGAGGCTGGGCCAGGAGCTGAGTCTCGACCCCTGCAACCACAATTAGGTGAGTACAATTTGGTGAGTACACACACACACACACACACACACACACATATATATATATATATATATATATATATATACATGTACATACCCCGTAGTAACGTTAATTTATATACCTCCGTAGTAACGTAAAATATCAGACCTTCAGCATGATAACGACCTCCACACTATATAACAGTCAACCTCCACACTATATAACAGTCAACCTCCACACTATATAACAGTCAACCTCCACACTATATAACAGTCAACCTCCACACAATATAACAGTCAACCTCCACACTATATAACAGTCAACCTCCACACTATATAACAGTCAACCTCCACACTATATAACAGTCAACCTCCACACTATATAACAGTCAACCTCCACACTATATAACAGTCAACTTCCACACTATATAACAGTCAACCTGCACACTATATAACAGTCAACCTCCACACTATATAACAGTCAACCTCCACACTATATAACGGTCAACCTCCACACTATATAACGGTCAACCTCCACACTATATGACAGTAAACCTCCACACTATATAACAACCTCCACACTATATAACAGTCAACCTCCACACTATATAACAGTCAACCTCCACACTATATAACAGTTAACCTCCACACTATACAACAGTCAACCTCCACACTATATAACAGTCAACCTCCACTCTATATAACAGTCAACCTCCACACTATATAACAGTCAACCTCCACACTATATAAGTCAACCTCCACACTATATAACAGTCAACCTCCACACTATATAACAGTCAACCTCCACACTATATAACAGTCAACCTCCACACTATATAACAGTCACTCTCCACACTATATAACAGTCAACCTCCACACTATATAACAGTCAACCTCCATTCTATATAACAGTCAACCTCCACTCTATATAACAGTCAACCTCCACACTATATAACAGTCAACCTCCACACTATATAACAGTCAACCTCCACACTATATAACAGTCAACCTCCACACTATATAACAGTCAACCTCCACACTATATAACAGTCAACCTCCACACTATATAACAGTCATCCTCCACACTACATAACAGTCAACCTCCACACTATATAAGTCAACCTCCACACTATATAACAGTCAACCTCCACACTATATAACACACACCCGTGGCCTAGTGGTAAAGCTCCGCTCACGCACGGAGGCCCGGTTCTATTCCGACGGGCGGAAACATTTCAAGTGTTTCCTTACACACACTCACACACATACATACAACAGGCCTAGTGTCAAATCGACATGTGCCTAGGACAAAATGGTAACTAACAGTCAACCTCCACACTACATAGCAGTCAACCTCCACACTATAAAACAGTCAACTTCCACACTGTATAACAGTCAACCTCCACACTGTATAACAGTCAACCTCCACACTATATAACAGTCAACCTCCACACTATATAACAGTCAACCTCCACACTATATAACAGTCAACCTCCACACTATATAACAGTCAACCTTTACACTATATAACAGTCAACCTCCACACTATATAACAGTCAACCTCCACACTATATAACAGTCAACCTCCACACTATATAACAGTCAACCTCCACACTATATAACAGTCAATCTCCACACTATATAACAGTCAACCTCCACACTATATAACAGTCAACCTCCACACTGTATAACAGTCAACCTCCACACTATATAAGTCAATCTCCACACTATGTAACAGTCAACCTCCACACTATATAATAGACAACGTCCACACTATATAACAGACAGCCTCCACACTATATAACAACTCCACACTATATAACAACCTCCACACTATATAACAACCTCCACACTATATAACAGTCAACCTCCATACTATATAACAGTCAACCACCACACTATATAACAGTCAACCTCCACACTATATAACAGTCAACCTCCACACTATATAACAGTCAACCTCCACACTGTATAACAGTCAACCTCCACACTGTATAACAGTCAACATCCACACTATATAACAGTCAACCTCCACACTATATAACAGTCCCCTCACGACGTGCTGTGGTACCTCCACTCTGCCATACACAGCTTCCACAACTGGTCCAGTAACGCGGAATATTAAGTCACAGAGTAGAAGTTAACCTTCTGTTGCATACTTTCTTCTTGACTAATTAAAACTGAAATTTCTATTAACTTTTCGCTAAATATTTCTCCCTTTTTCCTCACTGAACGTGTTCCTTTTCATCTTCGGCTTCCATCTCCTTTCTCTCTGGCTGTTTCTGTTTGCGAACTCATTAAATAGCGTTCGACTCATAAACGAAAGCCCCGGCTTCAGTCCAGGGCGGGGGGCGAGACTTATGTGCAAGTCTCCTCAAACTAGCTCAACTAGCAGCAAATAGGTACCTGCGTGTTAGCCTGCTGTTGTGGTAGCATCCTGGAGGAGAGAACAGAAGGACCCCAATGGTAATGATAAGTCATAGTGGTTTTCTTGGATTATCCTGGGTTACTAACTCTCAGGTATCATAACCTGAGTAAAGTCTTCTCTTCTTTATCTCCTTTACCCTCCCTCCCCTATTTCCTCACCTCTTCTTATAACTCCCTGCTTCCTCGTCCTCCTTTACTTATCAACATCACTCTCTCCCTCACCTCACCACCTTCCTCCCTCACCTCACTCCCTCCTTCACCTCATTTACGGGGTAGTGCACTGACACACTCGACATAGGATCTACAACAAATTGAAAAGAACGAAATTTCTATAAACTAGAGAGGAGCCAATAATTTTTTCCCTCCCTGAAGAACTTCCAGGTAAATGATGAACATCCAGCCCAGAAGAACTAATGAACTTCCCTGCCCAGAACTGATGAACTTCCCTGCCCAGAACTGGTGAACTTCCCTGCCCAGAACTGATGAACTTCCCTGCCCAGAACTGATGAACTTCCCTGCCCAGAACTGATGAACTTCCCTGCCCAGAACTGATGAACTTCCCTGCCCAGAACTGATGAACTTCCCTGCCCAGAACTGATGAACTTCCCTGCCCAGGACTGATGAACTTCCCTGCCCAGAACTAATGAACTTCCCTGCCCAGAACTGATGAACTTCCTCCCAGAACTGATGAACTTCCTGCCCAGAACTGATGAACTTCCCTGCCCAGAACTGATGAACTTCCCTGCCCAGAACTGATGAACTTCCCTGCCCAGAACTGATGAACTTCCCTGCCCAGAACTGATGAACTTCCCTGCCCAGAACTGATGAACTTCCCTGCCCAGAACTGATGAACTTCCCTGCCCAGAACTGATGAACTTCCCTGCCCAGAACTGATGAACTTCCCTGCCCAGAACGATGAACTTCCTGCCCAGACGATGAACTTCCTGCCCAGAACTGATGAACTTCCCTGCCCAGAACTGATGAACTTCCCTGCCCAGAACTGATGAACTTCCCTGCCCAGAACGGGATGAACTTCCCTGCCCAGAACTGATGAACTTCCCTGCCCAGAACTGTTGAACTTCCCTGCCCAGAACTGATGAACTTCCGCCCGAAAGAAGTCCTCCATGATTTCCTGCCAGGAAGAAGTCACTATTTTGTCAAGGAAGTCCCTGTTTTTGGCGGGAATAGTTCTTGCTTTTGGCGGGAAGAGTCCCTGTTTTTGGCGGGAGAGTCCTTAATTTTGGCGGGAAGAGTCCCTGTTTTCGGGGGGAAAGCTCCCTGTTTTTGGCGAGAAGAGTCCTTTGTTTATAGCGGGAAGAGTCATTTATTTTTGGCGGGAAGCCTCGTTTTTTTAAGGCAGCCAGGAAGCATTTACTTACCTGCTGATAATTTCAAGCGGCAACTCCGACGAAGCTTCAATCCTTTTTTTTTATGTATTATTTTCTTCAAGTCGAGCCCTAAGAAGTAAAATATCGTGCATTTGTAGGTTTCGTGCGAAGCCTCGATAAAGCTGAAAATATTGCATATTGAAGAGCAGGAACGGAGGATTTTGGCCTCTAGGGCCTTATGCAGAAGTGCGGAAATTGAGGGAGCACTAGGCTGCGGCCCAGGGCGTTCTGACACATAGTTGTATTGGCCGGAGGCTGCCCACAGTGTGTGGACGTCATCATGGTGGAGTGTTGGAGAGGGAGTGTTGGGGGTGAGGGAGGAAGTGCTGGAGGCAGAGAGGAAGTGAAAGTGGGCGAAGAAGTGGTTGAAGAAATACGAACGAATGAGGAGCAGGTGGGTGGTGGTAGTTATGGTTGTGGTGTTAGTGATGGTAGTGATAGTTGTGGTGGTAGTGATGGTTGAGGTGGTTGTGTGGTGATAGTGATGGATGTGGTGGCTGTGTGGTGATAGTGATGGATGTGGTGTTGTGTGGTGGTAGTGATGGTTGAGGTGGTCGTGTGGTGTAGTGATGGATGTGGTGTGTGGTGGTAGTGATGGATGTGTTGTGTGGTGGTAGTGATGGATGTGGTGTTGTGTGGTGGTAGTGATGGATGTGGTTGTGTGGTGGTAGTGATGGATGTGGTGTTGTGTGGTGGTAGTGATGGATGTGGTGTTGTGTGGTGGTAGTGATGGATGTGTTGTGTGGTGGTAGTGATGGATGTGGTGTTGTGTGGTGGTAGTGATGGATGTGGTGTTGTGTGGTGGTATTGATGGATGGTGTGTGTGGTGGTAGTGATGGATGTGGTGTTGTGTGGTGGTAGTGATGGATTGGTGTTTGTGGTGTAGTGATGGATGTGGTTGTGTGGTGGTAGTGATGGATGTGGTGTTGTGTGGTGGTAGTGATGGATGTGTTGTGTGGTGGTAGTGATGGATGTGGTGGTTGTGTGGTGATAGTGATGGATGTGGTAGTTGAGGTGGTTGTGTGGTGGTAGTGATGGATGTGGTGTGTGGTGGTAGTGATGGATGTGTTGTGTGGTGGTAGTGATGGATGTGGTGTTGTGTGGTGGTAGTGATGGATGTGGTGGTTGTGTGGTGATAGTGATGGATGTGGTGTTGTGTGGTGGTAGTGATGGATGTGGTGTTGTGTGGTGGTAGTGATGGATGTGGTGGTGTGGTGGTAGTGATGGATGTGGGTGTGGTGTGGTGTAGTGATGGATGTGGTGTTGTGTGTGTGGTAGTGATGGATGTGGTGTGTTGTGTGGTGGTAGTGATGGATGTGTGGTGGTGTGTGGTAGTGATGGATGTGGTGTTAGTTGGTAGAGTGATGGCATGGTGTTGTGTGGTGGTAGTGATGGTTGTGGTGGTAGTGATAGTTGTGGTGGTTGTGTGGTGGTAGTGATGGTTGTGGTGGTAGTGATGGATGTGGTGGTTGTGTGGTGGTAGTGATGGTGTGGTGAGTGATGGTGTGGTGGTAGTGGATTGGTGTGGTGGTGTGTGGTGGTAGTGATGGATGTGGTAGTGATGGTTTGGGGGTAGGAGTGTGGTTGTGGTGGTAGTGATGGATTGGTGTATGTGTGTGTGATGGATAGGTGGTTGTGGTGGTAGATGATGGTGTGGTGGTAGTGATGGTGTGGTGGTAGTGATGGTTGTGGTGGTAGTGATGGTGTGTGGTGGTAGTGATGGTTGTGGTGGTAGTGATGGATGTGGTGGTAGTGATGGATGTGGTGGTGTGATGGATGGTGGTATGATGGATGTGGTGGTGATGGAGTGTGATGTGGTGGTAGTGATGGATGTGGTGGTAGTGATGGATGTGGTGGCAGTGATGTGTGGTGGTAGTGATGGATGTGGTGGCAGTGATGGATGTGGTGGTAGTGATGGATGTGGTAGTGATGGTTGGTGGTAGTGATGGATGTGGTGGTTGTGTGGTAGTGATGGATGTGGTGGTAGTGATGGTGTGGTGGTAGGTGAATGGATGTGGTGGTATGATGTGGTGGTAGTGATGGATGTGGTGGTAGTGATGGTGTGGTGGTAGTGATGGTGTGGTGGATGGTGTGGTGGTAGTGATGGATGTGGTGGTAGTGATGGCTGGGTGGTAGTGATGATGTGGGGGTGAGGTGTGGTGGTAGTGATGGTGTGGTGTAGTGTGGTGGTGGTAGTGATGGTGTGGTGGTAGTGATGGTGTGGTGGTAGTGATGGTGTGGTGGAGTGATGTGTGGTGGTAGTGATGGTGTGGTGGTAGTGATGGTGTGGTGGTAGTGATGGTTGTGGTGGCAGTGATGGTGTGGTGGTAGTGATGGTGTGGTGGTAGTGATGGTGTGGTGGTAGTGATGGTGGTGGTGGTAGTGATGGTGTGGTGGTAGTGATGGTGGTGGTAGGATGGTGGTGGTGGTAGTGATGGATGTGGTGGTAGTGATGGTGTGGTGGCAGTGATGGATGTGGTGGTAGTGATGGTGTGGTGGTAGTGATGGTGGTGGTGGTAGTGATGGTGGTGGTGGAGTGATGGATGTGGTGGTAGTGATGGTGGGTGGTAGTGATGGTGTGGTGGTAGTGATGGATGGTAGGTAGTGATGGATGTGGTGGTAGTGATGGATGTGGTGGTAGTGATGGATGGTGGTGGTAGTGATGGATGTGGTGGTAGTGATGGATGTGGTGGTAGTGATGGATGTGGTGGTAGTGATGGATGTGGTGGTAGTGATGGATGTGGTGGTAGTGATGGATGTGGTGGTAGTGATGGATGTGGTGGTAGTGATGGATGTGGTGGTAGTGATGGATGTGGTGGTAGTGATGGATGGGTGGTAGTGATGGATGTGGTGGTAGTGATGGATGTGGTGGTAGTGATGGATGTGGTGGTAGTGATGGATGTGGTGGTAGTGATGGATGTGGTGGTAGTGATGGATGTGGTGGTAGTGATGGATGTGGTGGTAGTGATGGATGTGGTGGTAGTGATGGATGTGGTGGTAGTGATGGATGTGGTAGTGATGGATGTGGTGGAGTGATGGATGTGGTGGTAGTGATGGATGTGGTGGTAGTGATGGATGGTGGTAGTGATGGATGTGGTGGTAGTGATGGATGTGGTGGTAGTGATGGATTGGTGGTAGTGATGGATGTGGTGGTAGTGATGATGTGGTGGTAGTGATGGATGGGGTGGTAGTGATGGATGTGGTGGTAGTGATGGATGTGTGGTAGTGATGGATTGGTGGTAGTGATGGATGTGGTGGTAGTGATGGATGTGGTGGTAGTGATGGATGTGGTGGTAGATGGATGTGGTGGTAGTGATGGATGTGGTGGTAGTGATGGATGTGGTGGTAGTGATGGATGTGGTGGTAGTGATGGATGTGGTGGTAGTGATGGATGTGGTGGTAGTGATGGATGTGGTGGTAGTGATGGATATGGTGGTTGTGATGGTTGTGGTGGTAGTGATGGTTGTGGTGGTAGTGTTACATAATGACACGATATCTATTAGTAATAGACATCTCCATTGAACACTAGAAAGGAAAGCCCTTCAAGCATCCAGCCTGTTACTGGGCTTTTGCAACAAAGTCAGTATCCTGGTCCAGTTATCCGATTATTCAATAGTCTCCATGAGGATTACAACCGGTAGGGTACTAACCAAAGTATAAAATTTAATATGTTTATTAACAAAGTTAGTGTCTAGGGTTTCAAAGTAAATAAATGTACATATGATCAGGATGTTCATTAAGTAATGCATTAGAAGGTTAATTAGGAGGTTAGCTCCTACACTGCTCTCATATACAAGGCTGTGCTGAGGGCACATATATCCAAATGACACTAAAGTACCATCACGTACAATGTCAGTAATTACAATAATACAGATATATCCAAATAAGAATATATGTGTATGAGTGAGCTCCAGGTAACTCTAAGACTCGACTCAACCAGTGTCCGACTGAACTTCTCATAAGCTAGCTTTTCTAACAAACTGACAATATGAACAGCTTGATTGACCAGTAAAATGACCAATTCGCATAACAGCAATATAACAGGGAACAGCAACACAGCGTCAGGAACCAGGAGATAGAAAATCGACCCTAACTGGGGACCATCAATAGATCCTCCAAAACAGTCACAAAACTCCCTTTCTACTGAAGCTAGGTTCGTCATAAACAATCCCAAACTGTGGCGGTGCACAGATGCCTTATCGAATTAGGTCAGGAGCTGTAGTTAGAGACCTGAGTTGTCTCAGAGTGTCAATGTGACACACAACCCAGAAAAACGTCGAAAATCACTGTCTAGTCTATCCTCTGTGAACAGAGTTACACAGAGTACTGAGAAGTATGTTTCGTCTCACCACCGAATACATACTCTACCCAAACAGAGTCTAAATGGCGAGAAAACAAGCAGAGACAGGAGAGAGATGTTGTCTCAACGATGTCCAGCTGCGTAGTGCTCTCGAGGAAGGAGCAGCAGCCACCCACCTCAGGTGGAATCACGTGACTCCTCCCAGCAACTAGACGCCGGCAGTATAACAAGCGTAGTGTCATAATCGGTAGTTTGCCAACTCCAGGGCAGCTACTACAAACATGAGCATAATATATAATGTTACATCCTACCTAATAAATGTCCAATATAATAATATAAAGCACAATATTAACAATTTAGCTATGATCGAGAATATCAGCAATATAAAATTATAGAAAATGTAAAATATACATTATAAATATACATATATATACATTGGGGCCCATTCTGGGGTCGCAATAGTAGTGATGGTTGTGGTGGTAGTGATGGTTGTGGTGGTAGTGATGGTTGTGGTGGTAGTGATGGTTGTGGTGGTAGTGATGGTTGTGGTGGTAGTGATGGTTGTGTGGTGGTAGTGATGGATGTGATGGTTGTGTGGTGGTAGTGATGGTTGTGGTGGTAGTGATGGTTGTGGTGGTAGTGATGGTTGTGGTGGTAGTGATGGTTGTGTGGTGGTAGTGATGGATGTGATGGTTGTGTGGTGGTAGTGATGGATGTTTTGGTGGGGTGGTGGTAGTGATGGATATGGTGGTTGTGTGGTGATAGTGGTGGATGTGGTGTGGTGGTTGTGTGGTGGTAGTGATGGATGTGGTGGTTGTGTGGTGATAGTGATGGATGTAGTGGTTGTGTGGTGGTAGTGATGGATATGGTGGTTGTGTGGTGATAGTGATGGATGTAGTGGTTGTGTGGTGGTAGTGATGGTTGTGGTGGTAGTGATGGTTGTGTGGTGGTAGTGATGGATGTGATGGTTGTGTGGTGGTAGTGATGGTTGTGTGGTGGTAGTGATGGATGTGATGGTTGTGTGGTGGTAGTGATGGATGTGATGGTTGTGTGGTGGTAGTGATGGATGTGATGGTTGTGTGGTAGTAGTGATGGATGTGATGGTTGTGTGGTGGTAGTGATGGATGTGATGGTTGTGTGGTGGTAGTGATGGTTGTAGTGGTTGTGTGGTGGTAGTGATGGATGTTTTGGTGTGGTGGTTGTGTGGTGGTAGTGATGGATATGGTGGTTGTGTATTGATAGTGGTGAATATGGTGTGGTGGTTGTGTGGTGGTAGTGATGGATGTGGTGGGGTGGTTGTGTAGTGGTAGTGATGAATATGGTGGTTGTGTGGTGTTAGTGATGGATGTGATAGTGGTGGTGGTGTGCTGGTAGTGATGGATGTGGTGGGGTGGTTGTGTGGTGGTAGTGATGGATGTGGTGGCAGTGATGGATGTGGTGGTTGTGAGGTGGTAGTGATGGATGTGGTGGTTGTAGTGATGCACGTGGTGGTTGTAGTGATGCACGTGGTGGTTGTAGTGATGCACGTGGTGGTTGTAGTGATGCACGTGGTGGTTGTAGTGATGCACGTGGTGGTTGTAGTGATGCACGTGGTGGTTGTAGTGATGCACGTGGTGGTTGTAGTGATGCACGTGGTGGTTGTAGTGATGCACGTGGTGGTTGTAGTGATGCACGTGGTGGTTGTAGTGATGCACGTGGTGGTTGTAGTGATGCACGTGGTGGTTGTAGTGATGCACGTGGTGGTTGTAGTGATGCATGTGGTGGTTGTAGTGATGCACGTGGTGGTTGTAGTGATGCACGTGGTGGTTGTAGTGATGCACGTGGTGGTTGTAGTGATGCACGTGGTGGTTGTAGTGATGCACGTGGTGGTTGTAGTGATGCACGTGGTGGTTGTAGTGATGCACGTGGTGGTTGTAGTGATGCACGTGGTGGTTGTAGTGATGCACGTGGTGGTTGTAGTGATGCACGTGGTGGTTGTAGTGATGCACGTGGTGGTTGTAGTGATGCACGTGGTGGTGGGGTGGTAGTGGTGTAATAATGATGATAAGGTTTGAACCTCGCACCTTTTTGAAATAACATATGACACCTATTTCATTTATAATTAGTAAAATCTGGGAAGAATTTAAGGTATGTTTGACAAGTCCTTGACCATCCCACCCGCATCATAATGGGACGGGTGTAATGTCGGACGTGAGGTGATATCTCAGCCTTATAGTATAACAATCGGTTGGTCTATTGTCTTTACAGATCCTTGATAATGTGAGAAATCACGAAAGCGCTTGGAATTTCACAGTGATTGTTTTGCATATATATATATATATATATATATATATATATATATATATATATGTCGTACCGAATAGGTAAAACTGGTCAATTAACAAGAACTCATTTAAAATTGAGTTATTGATCAATACCACTCGTTCGTGGGTACAATAATATAAAATACTGCTTGTTCGGCTAATACACCAAACAGGTAGTAGAATGAAATTAGCTCAGAGGCACCCACAACACCGTATGTCCTCGGATGACGGGTAAAACACCTAGCTTGGCTGGGTGCGTCATTCTTCAGGATTGTGTGGCCCTGAGGACTAGAACGTCATGTGTTTTCGCTCTCCATGAGGCGGGCCAAAGCAGCATGTGTTCGACTCCTTGGCTTGTCGCAGTGTTGTTATTGATATATATATATATATATATATGTCGTGCCGATTAGGTAAAACTGGTCAATTAGCAAGAAATCATCTAAAATTAAGTCCTCTCTAAAATTTTATCTTATACGTTTAAAGATATATTTTTTTCATTTATGTTAATGTAAGAATTCATAATTTTGTACCAAGAGAAACTTTGAAAACCTACCTAACCTTATTACAACAAGCGCAATTTAATTTAGTCTAACCCAACTAAATATAGTTTAGATACGTTAACATTAATTTAATAATAAACAAACACAATGAAATATATTTTTTTCGTTATGTTCAGAATGATTTTGGCGAAATTATTGCATACACAAATTTTCACTTGTCTTATATGGCAAGGTGAGCGTTGCTATTTAAGCCAAAATCGCAAGTTTTACCTAATCGGCACGACATATATATATATATATATATATATATATATATATATATATATATATATATATATATATATATATATATATATATATATATATGTCGTGCCGATTAGGTAAAACTGGTCAATTAGCAAGAAATCATCTAAAATTAAGTCCTCTCTAAAATTTTATCTTATACGTTTAAAGATATATTTTTTTCATTTATGTTAATGTAAGAATTCATAATTTTGTACCAAGAGAAACTTTGAAAACCTACCTAACCTTATTACAACAAGCGCAATTTAATTTAGTCTAACCCAACTAAATATAGTTTAGATACGTTAACATTAATTTAATAATAAACAAACACAATGAAATATATTTTTTTCGTTATGTTCAGAATGATTTTGGCGAAATTATTGCATACACAAAATTTCACTTGTCTTATATGGCAAGAAGAGCGTTGCTATTTAAGCCAAAATCGCAAGTTTTACCTAATCGGCACGACATATATATATATATATATATATATATATATATATATAGTAGGTTGGTAGACAGCAATCGCCCAGGGAGGTGCTACCGTTCTGCCAAGTAAGTGTAAAATTTAAGCCTGTAATTGTTTTACATGATGGTAGGATTGCTGGTGTCTTTTTTCTGTTTCATAAACATACAAGATTTCAGGTACGTCTTGTTACTTGTACTTACACTTAGGTCACACTTCACTTGCATGTACAAGCATATATATACACACCCCTCTGGGTTTTCTTCTATTTTCTAACTAGTTCTTGTTCTTGTTTATTTCCTCTTATCTCCATGAGGAAGTGGAACAGAATTCTTCCTCCATTAGCCATGCGTGTCGTAAGAGGCGACTAAAATGCCGGGAGCAAGGGGCTAGTAACCCCTTCTCCTGTATACATTACTAAAGTTAAAAAGGTAAACTTTTGTTTTTATTTTTGGGGCACCTTGCCTTTATAAACTGGGATGTTTGAATGTACGTGGATGTAGTGCGGATGATAAGAAAGAGACGATTGATGATGTTATGAATGAAAAGAAGTTGGATGTCCTGGCCCTAAGCAAAACAAAGCTGAAGGGGGTAGGCGAGTTTCAGTGGGGAGAAATAAATGGGATTAAGTCAAGAGTATCTGAGAGAGTTATAACTAAGAAAGGGGTAGCAACAATGTTGTAAGATCAGCTATGGAAAGAGAAGAGGGAATATAAATATATAAATTCAAGGATTATGTGGATCAAAATAAGTGTCGGATGCGAAAAGTCGGTCATAATAAGCGTGTATGCACCTGGAGAAGAGAGGAGTGTAGAGGAGAGAGAGAGATTTTGGGAGATGTTAAGCGAATGTATAAGAACTTTTGAACCAAGTGAGAGGGTAATTGTGGTAGGAGACCTAAATGCTAAAGTAGGAGAAACATGTAGAGAGGGTGTGGTAGGTAAGTTTGGTGTGCCAGGTGTAAATGATAATGAGAGCCCTTTGATTGAACTTTGTATAGAAAGGGGTTTAGTTATAGGTAATACATATTTTAAGAAAAAGAGGATAAATAAGAATACAAGATATGATGTAGGGCGTAATGACAGTAGTTTGTTGGACTACGTATTAATAGATATAAGACTGTTGAGTAGACTTCAGGATGTACATGTTTATAGAGGGGCCACATGTATATGAGATCACTTTTTAGTTGTAGCTACAGTGAGAGTAAAAAGTAGATGGGATACACGGAAAATAGAAGCAGCAAGTAAGAGAGAGGTGAAGGTTTATAAACTAAAAGAGGAGGCAGTTAGGGTAAGCTATAAACAACTATTGGAGGATAGATGGGCTAGTGAGAGTATAGGCAATGGGCTTGAAGATGTATGGGGTAGGTTTAAGAATGTAGTGTTAGAGTGTTCAGCAGAAGTTTGTGGTTATATTAAAGTGGGTGCGGGAGGGAAGAAGAGCGATTGGTGGAATGATGATGTAAAGAGAGTAGTAAGGGAGAAAAAGTTAGCATATGAGAGGTTTTTACAAAGTAGAAGTGATGCAAGGAGGGAAGAGTATATGGAGAGAAAAAAAGAGGTTAAGAGAGTGGTGAAGCAATGTAAAAAGAGAGTAAATGAGAGAGTGGATGAGATGTTATCAACGAATTTTGTTGAAAATAAGAAAAAGCTTTGGAGTGAGATTAATAAGTTGAGGAAGCCTAGGGAACGAATGGATGTGAGAGTTGTCACAGCTGCTTTTTGCTGATGACACTGTGCTTTTGTTATGTAAAAGAAGGAAATTAAAAGTGAATATAGGAAAGAGTAAGGTGATGAGGATAACAAAAAGATTAGGTGATGAAAGATTGGATATCAGATTGGAGGGAGAGAGTATGGAATAGGTGAATGTATTTAGATCTTTAGGAGTGGACGTGTCAGCAGATGGGTCTATGAAGGATAGAATTGATGAAGGTAAAAGGGTAAGTGGTGCACTTAGGAGTCTGTGGAGACAAAGAACTTTGTCCGTGGAAGCAAAGAGGGGAGTGTGTAAGAGTATAGTTATACCAACACTCTTATATAGGTGTGAAGCATGGGTGGTGAATGTTGCAACAAGGAGAAGGCTGGAGGCAGTGGAGATGTCATGTCCGAGATCAATGTGTGGTGTGAATATAATGCAGTGAATTCGTAGTGTGGAAATTAGGAGGAGGTACGGGATTACCAAGACTATTATCCAGAGGGCTGAGGAGGGGTTGTTGAGGTGGTTTGGATATGTAGAGAGGATGGAACAAAGTAGAATGACTTCGAGAGTGTATAAATCTAGTGGAGGGAAGGCGGGGTAGGGGTCGGCCTAGGAAAGGTTGGAGGGAGGGGGAAAAGGAGGATTTGTGTGCAAGCATGCATGAGCGTAT
Source organism: Cherax destructor (assembly GCA_009830355.1). NCBI lineage: Eukaryota > Metazoa > Arthropoda > Malacostraca > Decapoda > Parastacidae > Cherax > Cherax destructor. The sequence goes on from WNWK01009813.1 coordinate 55,003, forward strand.
TTGATAGGAGTGAATGGAGACAATGGTTTTTAATACTTGACGTGCTGTTGGAGTTGAAGCAAAGTAACATTTATGAAGGGATTCAGGGAAACCGGCAGGCCGGACTAAAGTCCTGGAGATGGGAAGTACAGTGCCTGCACTCTGAAGGAGGGATGTTAATGTTGCTGTTTTATAACTGTAGTGTAAGCATGCCTCTGGCAAGACAGTGATGGAGTGAGTGATGAAAGTTTTTCTTTTTCGGGCCACCCTGCCTTGGTGGGAATCGGCCAATGTGTTAATAAAAAATAATATATATATATATATATATATATATATATATATATATATATATATATATATATATATATATATATATATAATTTACACCAGATAATTGCATAATATTTACACCACATATTGCCCTTAGACACGACATCTCCACTGCCTCCAGCCTCCTCCTCGCTGCAGCATTTGCAACCAATGCTTCACACCCATATAAGAGTGTTGGTACCACTATACTTTCATACATTCCCTTCTTTGCCTCCATTTTTAGTTAGTTAGTTCAGACTCTCAGGTAAGGACACATGGATAACTTTATTTGTCTCCACAGATACCTCAACGCACCCCTCACCTTTTTTCCTTCATCATTTCTATGGTTAACCTCATCCTTCATAAACACATCCGCTGACAATTCAACTCCCAAATATCTGAAAACCTTCACTTCCATAATCCCTCTCTCCAATGTGATATCCAATTTTTCTTTATCTAAATCGTTTGATACCCTCATCACCTTAAACTTATCTATGTTCACTTTCAACTTTCTACCTTTACTCACTCTCCCAAACTCGTCCACTAACCTCTGCAACTTTTCTTTAGAATCTCCCATAAGCACAGCATCATCAGCAAAAAGTAACTGTGTCAACTCCCATTTTGTACTTGATTCCCCATAATTTAATCCCACTCCTCTCCCCAACACCCTAGCATTTACTCCTTTTACAACCCCATCTATAAATATATTAAACAACCATGGTGACATTACACATCCCTGTCTAAGACCTACTTTTACTGGGAAGTAATCTCCCTCTCTCCTACACACCCTAACCTGAGCCTCACTATCCTCATAAAAACTCTTTACAGCCTTCAGTAACTTACTACCTATTCCATACACTTGCAACATCTGTCACATTGCTCCCCTATCCACTCTATCATATGTCTTTTCTAAATCCATAAATGCAATGAAAATTTCCCTACTTTTATCTAAATACTGTTCATATATATGCTTCACTGTAAACACTTGATCTACACATCCCCTACCCACTCTAAAGCCTCCTTGCTCATCTGCAATCCTTCTCTCTGTCTTACCTCTAATTCTTTCAATAATAACGCTACCGTACACTGGTATACTCAGTAAACTTATTCCCCTACAATTTTTACAGTCTCTTTTGTCCCTCTTTCGTTTATATAACGGAACTATACATGCTCTCTGCCAATCCCTAGGTACCTTCCCCTCTTTCATACATTTATTAAACAAAAATACCAACCAATCCAACACTATATCTTCCACTGCTTCTCTCCCATGAGAGCTGAGATAATCTCATCTCCAAATTTTATGTATTATTTTACTTGCAGATTCGTTATACATAACCCACACTATGGCCAGGAAGCCAGATAACGTTTCGCTCCATCTTGGATCATCATCAAGTTACTAATGGCTTGAAAATGCTTCATATCTGTTTGAAACATCGTCTAAAGTTACCTCTCCACAGACACTTTGTGATTCAATCCTAAAGTTTTTGTAACCCCCTTACTACTGTTCAATAACTTGATGGTGATTATCTTGAGATATTTCAGTAATATGCCAATGAATAGCGTCGTTAGAGAGGGAGAAGCGTTGTATCTTCTGCTTTGCCACAAACAAGACCGAACATTGCTTAAGGAACAAGGTTTAATCAACTCCTCGGCAATGTCGTGGGGTTTCTTTGCCTTTGCTATCCTCTGTGATACATGATAGGAAATTTCAAGCACTGGTTACTTCTCTTAGATACCAAGTTGTGCAGTGTTCCTGCAGCTCTAGTCTTCGTCTCACCTTCCAGGGTGTCGTGTAGTATTGAGGACATTCAGCGAAAGGTTTCCAGAACTTCTGAGCATATCATACACTGAGACTTTTGGTCTCCATCCACAACAATGAAGTTAAAGCCATACTGAACAAATGAATCCAAGATATGAGAACGTACATTGATGGATGTGGGTAATGCTAAATTGATCATTAAGATTTGTTATGTGACCTAAACAAAGCTGAAGCTTGTCAGTCGAAAGCTGAAACACACACACACACACACACACACACACACACACACACACACACACACACACACACACACACACACACACACACACACGCACACACACACACACACGCACGCACACGCACACAAACACACACACTCACGCACACGCACACGCACACACACAAGCACACACACACACACACACACACACACACATACACACACACACACACACACACACATACATACACACACACACACATAACTCTCTCGACCCCTGCAACCACAACTAGTTGAGTACAACTAGGTGAGTACACACACGATCAGTTCCACACAAGAGATTAGTGCAGAAGCTGGAGCACCAGGCAGGAATAACAGGAAAGTCACCCCAATGGATCAGGGAATACCTGTCAGGAAGACAACAGCGAGTCATGGTACGTGGTGAGGTGTCAGAGTGGGCGCCTGTGACGAACGGGGTTCCACAGGGGTCAGTTCTAGGACCGGTGCTGTTTCTGGTATTTGTGAACGACATGACGGAAGGAATAAACTTCGAAGTGTCCCTGTTTGCAGATGATGTGAAGTTGATGAGAAGAATTCAATCGGACGAGGACCAGGCAGAACTACAAAGGGACCTGGACAAGCAGAGCCTGGTCCAGCAAGTGCAAAGTCATGAAGATTAAGTAAGGGCAAAGAAGACCGCAGACGGAGTACAGTCTAGGGGGCCAGAGACTACAAACCTCACTCAAGGAAAAAGATCTGGGGGTGAGTATAACACCAGGCACATCTCCTGAGACGCACATCATCCAAATATCTGCTGCAGCATACGGGCGCCTAGCAAACCTACGAACAGCATTTCGACATCTTAATAAGGAATCGTAGGATCCTGTACACTGTGTACGTTAGGCTCATATTGGAGTATGCAGCACCAGTTTGGAACCCACACGTAGCCAAGCACGTAAAGAAACTAGAGAAAGTGCAAATGTTTGCAACAAGACTAGTCCCGGAGCTAAGGGGTATGGCCTACGAGGAGAGGCTAAGGGAAATCGACCTGACGACACTGGAGGACAGGAGAGATAGGGGGAATATGATAACGACATATAAAATACTGAGAGGAATTGACAAGGTGGACAGAGACAGAATGTTCCAGAGATGGGACACAGCAACAAGGGGACACAGTTGGAAGTTGAAGACTCAGATGAATCACAGGGATGTTAGGAAGTATTTCTTCAGTCAGAGTGGTCAGGAAGTGGAATAGTTTGTGAAGTGATGTAGTGGACGCAGGATCCATTCATAGCTTTAAGAAGAGGTATGATAAAGCTCATGGCGCAGGGAGATTGACCCGGTAACGGCCAGTGAAGGGGCGGGGCCAGGAGCTATGAATCGACCCCTGCAACCACAACTAGGTGAGTACATCCGATGGCAAAACACATGAGTCGAGAGCCTTTCAGCATTCTAACGATACCCGACACCCGTCTGCCCTCAGGCGCACCCACCCGCCCAGGTACCCGCCCCAGCACTGACCAATTTATATTTTTCTTTCGCCCAACTCACGCTCACCCGCCCCAATACTGTACCAGCACTACCATCCAGTACCCGCTCCAGTACTGTTCCAGCACCCGCCACAGTACTGTTCCGGCACCTGTCACAGTACTGTTCCAGCACCACCATCCAGTACCCACCCCAGTACTGTTCCAGCACCCCTATCCAGTACCCACCCTAGTACTTTCCCAGCACCACCATCCAATACCCATCCCAGCACAACAATCCAGTACCCACCCCAGTACTGTTCTAGCACCACCATCCAGTACTGTCCCACCACCGCCATCCAGTACTGTTCTAGCACCACCATCCAGTACCTGCCCCAGTAGTATTCCAGCACCACCGTTCAGCACCCACCACAGTACTGTTGCAGCACCACCATCCAGTACTGTTGCAGCACTATCATCCAGTACCCATTACAGAACTGTTCCAGGAACCATCCAGTACTGTTCCAGCACCCACCCCAGTATTTTTCCAGGACGACCATCCAATACCCATCCCAATACTGTTCCAGCACCACAATTCAGTACCCACCCCAATATTGTTCTAGCACCATCATCCAGTACTGTCCCACCACCGCCATCCAGTAGCCGCCACATTGCTGTTCCTGCACCCGCCACAGTACTGTTCTAGCACCACCATCCAGCACCCGCCACAGTACTGTTCTAGCACCACCATCCAGTACCCACCCCAGTTCTGTTGGAGCACCACCATTAAGTACCTGCCCCAGTACTATTCCAGCACCACCGTCCAATATCCACCCCAGTACTGTTCCAGCACCCCCATCCAGTACCCACCCCAGTTCTTTTAGAGCACTCCATCCAGTACCCACCTCAGTACTTTTCCAGCACCACCATTCATTACCCATCCCAGCACAACAATCCAGTACCCACCCTAGTACTGTTCCAGAACAACCATTTAGTACTGTTCCAGCATCCCCGTCCAGCACCCGCCACAGTTCTGTCCCAGCACTACCATCCAGTACCTGCCCCAGTACTATTCCAGCACCACCATGCAGTAATCGCTCTGCTACAGTTCTAGCACCACCTTCTAGTACCCGCCCTAGTACTGTTCCAACACCACCATCCAGTACCCGCCCAAGTACTGTTCCAGCGCCACCATCTAGTACCCGCCCCAGTACTGTTCCAGCACCACCGTCCAGTACCCGCCCAAGTACTGTTCCAGGACCACCATCTAGTTCCCGCCCTAGTACTGTTCCAGCACCACCATCCAGTACCAGCCCAAGTACTGTTCCAGCACCACCATCCAGTACCAGCCCAAGTACTGTTTCAGCACCACCATCTAGTACCCGCCTCAGTACTGTTCCAGCACCACCGTCCAGTACTCACCTTAGTACTCTTTTAGCTCCACCATCCAGTACCCACCACAGTACTCTTCCAGCTCTACCATTCAGTACCTGTACCCACCACAGTTCTCTTCCAGCTCCACCGTCCAGTACCCACCACAGTATTCTTCCAGCTCTAACATCGAGTACCCACCACAGTACTCTTCCAGCTCCACCGTCCAGTACCCACCAGAGTACTCTTCCAGCTCCAACATCCAGTACCCACCACAGTATTCTTCCAGCTCTACCATCGAGTACCCACCACAATACTCTTCCAGCACCACCATCCAGTACCCACCATAGTACTCTTCCAGCACCATCATCCAGTACCCCACAGTACTCTTCCAGCACCACTATCCAGTACCCACCACAGTACTCTTTCAGCACCACCATCTAGTACCCAACACAGTACTCTTCCAGCACCACCATCCAGTACCCACCACAGCACTCTTCCAGCTCCAACATCCAGTACCCACCACAGTACTCTCCCAGCTCCACCGTCCAGTACCCACCTCAGTACTCATCCAGCACCACCATCCAGTACCCCACAGTACTCTTCCAGCACCACTATCCAGTACCCACCACAGTACTCTTCCAGCACCACCATCTAGTACCCAACACAGTACTCTTCCAGCACCACCATCCAGTACCCACCACAGCACTCTTCCAGCTCCAACATCCAGTACCCACCACAGTACTCTCCCAGCTCCACCGTCCAGTACCCACCTCAGTACTCATCCAACACCACCATCCAGTACCCACCACAGTACTCTTCCACTTCCACCATCCAGTACCCACCACAGTACTCTTCCAGCATCACCATCCAGTACCCACCACACTACTCTTCCAGCACCACCATCCAGTACCCACCACACTACTCTTCCAGCACCACCATTCAGTACCCACTACAGTACTCATCCAGCGCCACCATCCAGTACCCACCACAGTACTCTTCCACTTCCACCATCCAGTACCCACCACAGTACTCTTCCAGCATCACCATCCAGTACCCACCACACTACTCTTCCAGCACCACCATTCAGTACCCACTACAGTACTCTTCCAGCACCACCATCCAGTACCCACCACAGTACTCTTCCAGCATCACCATCTAGTACCCACCACAGTACTCTTCCACTTCCACCGTCCAGTACCCACCACAGTACTCATCCAGCACCACCATCCAGTACATACCACAGTACTCGTCCAGCACCACCATCCAGTACCCACAACAGTATTTTTCCAGCACCACCATCCAGTACCCACAACAGTACTTTTCCAGCACCACCATCCAGTACCCACCACAGTACTTTTCCAGAACCACCATCCAGTACCCACCACAGTACTCTTCCAGCACCACCATCCATTACCCAGCACAATACTTTTCCAGCACCACCATCCAGTACCCAACACAGTTCTCTTCCAGCTCCACCATCCAAAACCCAGCACAGTACTCTTCCAGCATCACCATCCAGTACCCACCTCAGTACTCATCCAGCACCACCATCCAGTACCCACCACAGTACTTTTCCAGCACCACCATCCAGTACCCACCTCAGTACTCTTCCAGCACCACCATCCAGTACCCACCACAATACTTTTCCAGCACCACCATCCAGTACCTAACACAGTTCTCTTCCAGCTCCACCATCCAATACCCAGCACAGCACTCTTCCAGCACCACCATCCAGTACCCACCTCAGTACTCATCCAGCACCACCATCCAGTACCCCCCTAGTACTCATCCAGCACCACCATCCAGTACCCACCACAGTACTCTTCCAGCTCCACCATCCAGTACCCACCTCAGTACTCATCCAGCACCACCATCCAGTACCCACCACAGTACTTTTCCAGCACCACCATCCAGTACCCACCACAGTACTCTTCCAGCACCACCATCCAGTACCCACCACAGTACTTTTCCAGCACCACCATCCAGTACCCACCACAGTACTCTTCCAGAACCACCATCCAGTACCCACCACAGTACTCTTCCAGCACCACCATCCAGTACCCACCTCAGTACTCATCCAGCATCACCATCCAGTACCCACCACAGTACTCTTCCAGCTCCACCATCCAGTACCCACCTCAGTACTCATCCAGCACCACCATCCAGTACCCAACACAGTACTCTTCCAGCTCCACCATCCAGTACCCACCTCAGTACTCATCCAGCACCACCATCCAGTACCCACCACAGTACTTTTCCAGCACCACCATCCAGTACCCACCACAGTACTCTTCCAGCACCACCATCCAGTACCCACCACAGTACTTTTCCAGCACCACCATCCAGTACCCACCACAGTACTCTTCCAGCACCACCATCCAGTACCCACCACAGTACTCTTCCAGCACCACCATCCAGTACCTACCTCAGTACTCTTCCAGCACCACCATCCAGTACCCATCTCAGTACTCATCCAGCACCGTCCCAGCACCATCCACTATCGGCTCCACCCCCACCCTTATCCTTCTCCCTTTTACACCATCACCACCATTACCACCGTCAGCACAATCCTCACAATCACCACGACCATTATTATCACCATTATCACCATCACCATTATCACCACAATTATCACTATCACCACTATAACCACCATCAACACCATGACCACAATCATCACCATCACTTCTCATCATCCCTCTTCCTTTCTACACCTCCACCAAGCAAAATACACCTTTGATATACCTTAAGAACATAAGAAAGAAGGAACACTGCAGCAGGCCTACTGGCCCATGCGAGGCAGGTCCAAATCTCCAACGACCCAGCCAGGTCAGGTTACATTCACTTAAGGAGGGAACACTGCATCTGACCTAGCACAGGCCAGTCAGGACCAACTCACACCCAACCGCACCCACTCATATAATTGTCTAGTTGACCACCTGGTCAGCCGACCACCTGGTCAGGTCACTTCCACTTAAGGAATTAGTACAGCTACTGACCTGGTAATACAAGCTAGTCAGGTCCAAATTTACACCCATCCACACCCACCCATGTATTTATCTAACCTATTTTTAAAACTACACAACGTCTTAGCATCTATGACGGTACTCGGGAGTTTGTTCCACTCATCCACAACTCTATTACCAAACCAGTGCTTTCCTATATCCTTCCTGAATCTGAACTTTTCCAACTTGAAACCATTGCTGCGAGTCCTGTCTTGGCTGGATATTTTCAGCACGCTATTTACATCCCCTTTATTTATTCCTGTTTTCCATTTATACACCTCAATCATATCCCCCCTAATTCTACGCCTTTCTAGAGAGTGCAGATTCAGGGCCCTCAGTCTATCCTCATAGGGAAGATTTCTGATACATGGGATCAACTTTGTCATCCTCCTTTGTACGTTTTCCAGTGCATTTATATCCATTCTGTAATACGGTGACCAGAACTGTGCAGCATAATCTAAATGAGGCCTAACCAAAGATATATAGAGTTGTAGAACAACCTGAGGACTTCTATTATTTATACTTCTTGATATGAAGCCAAGGATTCTGTTAGCTTTATTGCGAACACTTATGCACTGTTGTCTTGGCTTCAGATTACTACTAACCAGAACTCCTAAATCCTTCTCGCAATCACAAGTAATAAGATCTACATTATTCAGCTTATATGTGGCATGGTTATTGTCCTGCCCAACATTTAGAACTTTGCATTTGTTTACATTAAACTGCATCTGCCACTTCTCCGACCACTGCATCAGTCTATTCAAATCATCCTGGAGTGCTACCTTTGAAGAGTTTCGAGAGTATCTACTCTCTGAGCCCGGCCATGGGCCAGGCTCGTCTGGTGCTTGCCTGGTCAACCAGGCTGTTGCTGCTGGAGGCCCGCTGCCCCACATATCCATCACAGCCTGGTTGATCTGGCACCTGGTGAAGATATTTGTCCAGTTTCCTCTTGAAGGCTTCTACACTGGTTCCAGCCGTGTTTCGGATATCTTCTGGTAAGATGTTGAATAGTCTGGGACCCCGGATGTTAATACGTGCAAAATGAATAACTATAAAAGTTGACAGAGGGATATTTATCTTCTTAAAAAAATGGAAACCCGGAGAATAATAGTAAGCAGAGGAAAATCTGAAACCGTTACCAAAATAGCTGTGTTCGAACCTACCCGGTCCGTGGTTTGCTCGTAGTAGTGTTATTACGATTTCCTGAATAAGTTGTGTTCCTTACAGCACGGTACTCACCCCACTTCTCTGTCTCCCTGTCATATCAGACACAGACAGGGACAGGCGTACCTCATTGCAACGTATCATCCTCTGCAGACAATACTAGAATCTAAAAAAAATCAAGCCACGGAACGGGTGGGGTTTGAACCCTTGGCGGGTTAATCCTAAAACTGGCCTGTGCGTTTTAAGACTCGCTCGCCATGGGTTTAAACCCCACCAGTTTCGTGGTTTGTTTGCAATCGAGTCATTACGATTCCGTGAGTCATGATACTAGAATCTGCATGGGAGTGGCGACCATAGAAGACACAGCGAGACTTAAGCTAACATCAACCAAGTCTTCCAGTCAGCCACTGACAATAATGTGATCTTCAACGAAGCCAAATTTCGTTTACTACGCTATGGGGTAAAAATTGAGGAATTGAAGACTGAAACGGAGTAACTCAGACTATTGACCAGAGTGGAAGTTCATTGTGAGAGTGACAGCGTCACTCACATAAAAGGTTCGCATCATTATTAATGCAACTGTAAGGAAAAATGGATAACTAGAACATTCAAAACAAGAGATTCTTAGCCATGAGATTCTTAGCATGAATCTGTTACATATAGTGTGCTACACAGCATGTCACACCTAGTGAGTGTGTTACACCTAGTGAGTGTGTTACACCTAGTGAGTGTGTTACACTTAGCGAATGTGTTACACTTAGTGAGTGTGTTACACCTAGTGAGTGTGTTACACCTAGTGAGTGTGTTACATCTAGTGTGTTACACCTAGTGAGTGTGTTACACATAGTGAGTGTGTTACACCTAGTGTGTTACACCTAGTGAGTGTGTTACACCTAGTGAGTGTGTTACACCTAGTGAGTGTGTTACACCTAGTGAGTGTGTTACATCTAGTGTGTTACACCTAGTGAGTGTGTTACACCAAAGTGTGTTACACCTAGTGAGTGTGTTACACCTAGTGAGTGTGTTACACCTAAGTGTGTTACACCTAGTGAGTGTGTTACACCTAATGAGTGTATTACACCTAGTGAGTGTGTTACACCTAAGTGTGTTACACCTAAGTGTGTTACACGTTGTGAGTGTGTTACACCTAGTGTGTTGCACCTAGTGAGTGTGTTACACCTAGTGAGTGTGTTGCACCTAGTGAGTGTGTTACACCTAGTGAGTGTTACACCTAGTGTGCTACACCTAGTGAGTGTGTTACACCCAGTGAGTGTGCTACACCTAGTGAGTGTGTTACACCTAGTGAGTGTGTTACACCTAGTGTGTTACACCTAGTGAGTGTGTTACACCTAGTGTGTAACACCTAGTGAGTGTGTTACACCTAGTATGTTACACCTAGTGAGTGTTACACTAGTGTGTTACACCTAGTGTGTAACACCTAGTGAGTGTGTTACACCTAGTATGTTACACCTAGTGAGTGTTACACCTAGTGAGTGTGTTACACCTAGTGTGTTACACCTAGTGTGTTACACCTAGTGTGTTACACCTAGTGTGTTGCACCTAGTGAGTGTGTTACACCTAGTGAGTGTGTTACAAATAGTGAGTGTGTTGCACCTAGTGAGTGTGTTACACCTAGTGAGTGTGTTACAACTAGTGAATGTGTTGCACCTAGTGAGTGTGTTACAACTTGTGAGTGTGTTGCACCTAGTGAATGTGTTGCAACTAGTGAGTGTGTTGCACCTAGTGAGTGTGTTACAACTTGTGAGTGTGTTACAACTAGTGAGTGTGTTGCAACTAGTGAGTGTTACAACTAGTGAGTGTGTTACACCTAGTGAGTGTGTTGCAACTAGTGAGTGTGTTACACCTAGTGAGTGTGTTGCACCTAGTGAGTGTGTTACAACTAGTGAGTGTGTTGCAACTAGTGAGTGTTACAACTAGTGAGTGTGTTACACCTAGTGAGTGTGTTACACCTAGTGAGTATGTTGCAACTAGAGAGTGTGTTACAACTTGTGAGTGTGTTACAACTAGTGAGTGTGTTACAACTAGTGAGTGTGTTACAACTAGTGAGTGTGTTACAACTTGTGAGTGTGTTACAACTAGTGAGTGTGTTGCACCTAGTGAGTGTATTACAACTTGTGATTGTGTTACAACTTGTGAGTGTGTTACACCTAGTGAGTGTTGCACCTAGTGAGTGTGTTGCACCTAGTGAGTGTGTTACACCTAGTGTGTTGCACCTAGTGAGTGTGTTGCACCTAGTGAGTGTGTTGCACCTAGTGAGTGTGTTGCACCTAGTGAGTGTGTTACACCTAGTGAGTGTGTTGCAACTAGTGAGTGTTACAACTAGTGAGTGTGTTACACCTAGTGAGTGTGTTACACCTAGTGAGTGTGTTGCAACTAGTGAGTGTGTTACACCTAGTGAGTGTGTTGCACCTAGTGAGTGTGTTACACCTAGTGAGTGTGTTGCACCTAGTGAGTGTGTTACACCTAGTGAGTATGTTACACCTAGTGAGTGTGTTACACCTAGTGAGTGTGTTACAACTAGTGAGTGTGTTGCAACTAATGAGTGTGTTACACCTAGTGAGTGTGTTACACCTAGTGAGTGTGTTGCACCTAGTGAGTGTGTTACACCTAGTGAGTGTGTTACACCTAGTGAGTGTGTTGCACCCAGTGAGTGTGTTACAATTAGTGAGTGTGTTACACCTAGTGTGTTACACCTAGTGAGTGTGTTACAACTAGTGAGTGTGTTACACCTAGTGTGTTACAACTAGTGAGTGTGTTACACCTAGTGTGTTACACATAGTGAGTGTGTTACACCTAGTGTGTTACACCTAGTGAGTGTGCTACAATTAGTGAGTGTGTTACAACTAGTGAGTGTGTTGCAACTAGTGAGTGTGTTACACCTAGTGAGTGTGTTACACCTAGTGAGTGTGTTACACCTAGTGAGTGTGTTACACCTAGTGAGTGTGTTGCACCTAGTGAGTGTGTTACAACTAGTGAGTGTGTTACACCTAGTGAGTGTGTTACACCTAGTGAGTGTGTTACACCTAGTCCTAGTGAGTGTGCTACATCTAGTGAGTGTGTTACACCTAGTGAGTGTGCTACACCTAGTGAGTGTGTTACACCTAGTGAGTGTGTTGCACCTAGTGAGTGTGTTACACCTAGTGAGTGTGTTACAACTAGTGAGTGTGCAACACCTAGTGAATGTGCTACAACTAGTGAGTGTGTTACAACTAGTGAGTGTGCAACACCTAGTGAGTGTGTTACAACTAGTGAGTGTGTTACAACTAGTGAGTGTGTTACAACTAGTGAGTGTGTTACAACTAGTGAGTGTGTTACAACTAGTGAGTGTGTTACAACTAGTGAGTGTGTTACAACTAGTGAGTGTGTTACACCTAGTGAGTGTGTTGCACCTAGTGAGTGTGTTACACCTAGTGAGTGTGTTACACCTAGTGAGTGTGTTACACCTAGTGAGTGTGTTGCACCTAGTGAGTGTGTTACACCTAGTGAGTGTGTTACACCTAGTGAGTGTGTTACACCTAGTAAGTGTGTTACAACTAGTGAGTGTGTTACAACTAGTGAGTGTGTTACAACTAGTGAGTGTGTTACACCTAGTGAGTGTGTTACAACTAGTGAGTGTGTTGCCCCTAGTGAGTGTGTTACACCTAGTGAGTGTGTTACAACTAGTGAGTGTGTTAGAGAGGGCTGGCAGATTTCTCCCACCACTTCTCTCGCTAAATTCAATTACACAACTTGTTTCATTCTTCTGTGAGGTAAAATCCTCACGTTATCTTTTAGAGGAGTTTACGAGAACAACAGTTTTTCCAGGGTGGCTGAGCGGAGGTGTGGAGGAGGAGGTGGAGGAGGAGGTGTGGAGGAGGAGGTGGAGGAGTGGAGGAGGAGGTGGAGGAGTGGAGGAGGAGGTGGAGGAGTGGAGGAGGAGGTGGAGGAGTGGAGGAGGAGGTGGAGGTGTGGAGGAGGAGGTGGAGGAGTGGAGGAGGAGGTGGAAGAGTGGAGGAGGAGGTGGAGGAGTGGAGGAGGAGGTGGAGGTGTGGAGGAGGAGGTGGAGGAGTGGAGGAGGAGGTGGAGGAGTGGTAGAGGAGGTGGAGGTGTGGAGGAGGAGGTGGAGGGATGGAGGAGGAGGTGGAGGGATGGAGGAGGAGGGGTGGACGAGGAGGTGGAGGATGTTGATGGTGAAGAGTGGGGAGTAAGAGACTGATTTTTTTTTATTTAGCAGAAATGGATACATCAGAAGTGTGCTGCTACCATATACTGTATGATAGTTTCATTGTGGGAACAAAAGCTAGAGATGTTCCCCTGTCTGCCTGGAGAGAGGAAGATGTGGGGAACATGAGGGAGAGGAAGATGTGGGGAACATGAGGGAGACGAAGATGTGGGGAACATGAGGGAGATGAAGATGTGGGGAACATGAGGGGGACGAAGATGTGGGGAACATGAGGGAGATGAAGATGTGGGGAACATGAGGGAGACGAAGATGTGGGGAACATGAGGGAGATGAAGATGTGGGGAACATGAGGGAGACGAAGATGTGGGGAACATGAGGGAGATGAAGATGTGGGGAACATGAGGGAGACGAAGATGTGGGGAACATGAGGGAGAGGAAGATGTGGGGAACATGAGGGAGAGGAAGATCCCAAAACCAGCAAGAAAGTCTTGCTTGATCTATTATTAGTTGTGTAGGATGTGTAGCAAGTAAAGCATCTAAATGGCTGGTTAATATTTTTGACTATACAGCAGAGAAAATCTCTACTTTTCATATCAAAGACAAGGTTGATTTTACCGATAGATGAAGATCCTTGTTATCCCTGTATGGTTGCATGCGGCATCACCCAAGTTCAGGCTTCATGCTTCAGCAATCATTGATTTGATTTGACTTTGGCTAACATATGAGATTTAAAATCCACCCACTTCATGAGGGTCATTAAGGCTGCATATATCACCTGGGCTACAGCAATCATAGATAATTTAATAACTAAAAAAAGTATTAAATATATATATATATATATATATATATATATATATATATATATATATATATATATATATATATATATATACAATAGTAGAGAATATAGCCTCAGCAATGCTTCAGAGTGTGTCAGGGAAGGATAGAGACTGCCTCCTGGCAGTGAGAGCTCCTCATGCAGGGAACTTTCTGTTGGCTGATCCCAACTCCAGCCTTGGCACACGCCTCGACCCATAGACCATCCACATTGGTGTTGCCCTTCGACTTGCCGCCCCTATTCTCACTGAACACATTAGTATTTGTGGCAGTGAAGCAGCAGACCGATTCGGGTTGCATGGTCTTGTGTGTCGTAAATCCGAGGGAAAGATTGCAAGACACGAAGAGGTTAATAACATTATCAAGAGGAGCCTCACAACTTCCGGATGCCCAGCATTAAGGGAGCCACCCCCAACTATGCAGATCTGATGGCAGCCAAAAGCGTCCAGATGGTATCACCCTTCAAACCTGGACAGACAGCAAGCAGGTGGTGTGGGACTACACATGTGCATCTACCTTGGCTGATACCTATCTCCAATACACCAGGGAGGAAGGAGGGGCAGCTGCCACCTTCAGGGAGTCCCAAAAGTCGAGAAAATATGGAGAACTTGCCCATCATTATAGTATGTTTGTTCCCATAGGCTCGGAGACCCTTGCTCATGGGGAAAGAGTGCATCTAAGTTCCTCAAGGAGCTGGGCAAAGGACTCAACAGGGTAACTAGGGATCCCAGGGCACCTAGTTTTATGTTTCAGCGACTCAGCGCTGCTGTTCAGAGGGGTAATGCATGCTGTATTTTGGGCACGCGCCCCAGCTCTGAGGAGCTGGATGAGATTTTCGCATTGTAATCAGTGACAAATAATGTAACAGTATGTACTAGGCATGTATCACTCACACCTCTTGTACTGTATATGCCATCTATATATCAACAATGTATCTCTTAAATCTTTTGTACCATATTATGTAATAAAATATACCTATATATATATATATATATATATATATATATATATATATATATATATATATATATATATATATATATATATATAATATGTCGTGCCGATTAGGTAAAACTTGCGATTTTGGCTAAAATAGCAACGCTCTTCTTGCCATATAAGACAAACGAAAATTTGTGTATGCAATAATTTCGCCAAAATCATTCTGAACCTTACGATTTTTTTTTATTTCATTGTGTTTGTTTATTATTAAATTAATGTTAACGTATCTAAAATATATTTAGTTGGGTTAGGCTAAATTAAATTGCGCTTTTTGTAATAAGGTTAGGTAGGTTTTCAAAGTTTCTCTTGGTACAAAATTATAAATTCTTACATTAACATAAATGAAAAAAATATATCTTTAAACGTATAAGAGAAAATTTTAGAAAGGACTTAATTTTAGATGAGTTCTTGCTAATTGACCAGTTTTACCTAATCGGCACGACATATATATATATATATATATATATATATATATATATATATATATATATATATATATATATATATATATATATATATATATATATATATGTCGTGCCGATTAGGTAAAACTGGTCAATTAGCAAGAACTCATCTAAAATTAAGTCCCTTATAAAAATTTCTTTTATACGTTTAAAGATATATATTTTTTAATTAATGTTAATGTAAGAATTTATAATTTTGTACCAAGAGAAACTTTGAAAACCTACCTAACCTTATTACAACAAGCGCAATTTAATTTAGCCTAACCCAACTAAATATATTTTAGATACGTTAACATTAATTTAATAATAAACAAACACAATGAAATATATTTTTTTCGTTATGTTCAGAATGATTTTGGCGAAATTATTGCATACACAAATTTTCACTTGTCTTATATGGCAAGGTGAGCGTTGCTATTTAAGTCAAAATCGCAAGTTTTACCTAATCGGCACGACATATATGGGGTCCACCTCTGGTGCAAATTGTGGGACCCATAGCCTCGGAGAAGTGGATAAAAATAAATCAAGGAAGAATATTTGGATTTCTTCCTGAAGCCATTTGAATATTCCACTTCCCCAACCACCCCATCCTTTTTTTTTTTTTTTTTACCAATATGTATATTTTATTACATAATATGGTACAAAAGATTTAAGAGATACATTGTTATAAAGATGGCTTATACAGTATATAAGGTGTGAGAGATACATGTCTAGTACATATTGTTACATGTTTGTCACTGATTATAATGCGAAAATCTCATGCAGCTCCTCAGAGCTGGGGCGCGTGCCCAAAATACAGCATGCATTACCCCTCTGAACAGCAGCGCTGAGTCGCTGGAACAGAAAACTAGCTGCCCTGGGATCCCTAGTTACCCTGTTGAGTCTTTTGCCCAGCTCCTTGAGGAACTTAGATGCACTCTTTCCCCATGAGCCAAGGGTCTCCGAGCCTATGGGAACAAACATATAATGATGGGCAAGTTCTCCATATTTTCTCGACTTCTGGGACTCCTGAAGGTGCAGCTGCCTCCTCTCCCTGGTGATTGGAGATAGGTATCAGCCAAGGTAGATGCACATGTGTAGTCACACCACCTGCTGCCGTCTGTCCAGGATTGAGGGTGATACCATCTGGACGCTTTGGCTGCCATCAAATCTGCATAGTTGGGATGGCTCCCTTACTGCTGGGCATCCGGCTGTTGTGAGGCTCCTCTTGATAATGTTATTAACCTCTTCGTGTCTTGTAATCTTTCCCTCGGATTTACGACACACAAGACCATGGTACCCGAATCGGTCTGCTGCTTCACTGCCACAAATACAACTGTGTTCGGCGAGAATATGGGCGGCAAGTCGAAGGGTAACACCAATGCGGATGGTCTGTGGGTCGAGGCGTGTGCCAAGGCTGGAATTGGGAACAGCCAACAGAAAGTCCCCTGCATGAGGAGCTCTCACTGCCAGGAGGCAAGCTCTATCCTCCCCTGACACACTCTGAAGCATTGCTGAGGCTATATTCTCTACTATTGGGCCATCCCAGTGCGACTGTTTGTAGTTGTTGGGGGGAGCAAGCCTGGTTTCAGAGCCCGTTAGATTATCCCAGATCCTGGCTCCGTCGACGAACTTTTGGTCATGGATTCCAATCTTGTCCCTAAGATGTTCAGGAAGAATCGCTGCTACAAGCCCTCTGGATGCAATGCATGAAGACAGGAAAGCAGGTAGAGCAATCTGTGATGACTTGCGGACGCCAGTGCCTCTTAGTCTGACTGGGAGTGTAGCTTGGTCCCACTGCCCATCTTCTAGAGTAAGGTTAAGTACTTTAGTAAAAATCTGCCTCAGGATACTGTCATATTCGTGCAGTATAGGGTTATCATACGAAGGAGCACATCTTAGGAAATATGTCAACCTGGGCAGACTCAGGCATTTTGTGAGAAAGTACAAGGCATATATATATATATATATATATTATTGCATATATATATATATATATATATATATATATATATATATATATATGTATGTCGTGCTGAATAAGTAAAACTTGCCATTTTAGGTTAAATAGCAACACTCTTCTTGCCGAATAAGGCAAGCGAAAATTTGTGCATGCAATAATTTCGCAAAAATCATTCTAAATTTAAGGAAAAAATATATTTCATTGTGTTTGTTTATTATTAAATTATTGTAAACTTATCTAAAATCCACCTTGTTAATTCCTCTCAGTTTTTAATTTGCTGGTATCATGTCCCTTCTATTCCTTCTGTCCTCCAGTGTCGTCAGAAAGATTTCCCTTAACCTCTCCTTGTAAGACATACCCCTTAGCTCCGGGACTAGTCTTGTTACAAAGCTTTGCACTTTCTCTAATATCTTAACGTACTTGGCCAGATGTGGGTTCCATACTGGTGCAGTATACTCCAATATAAGCCTGACGTACAGATTGTACAGTTTCTTAAATGACTGCTTACTCAGGCGTCAAAATGCTATTCTTAGGTTTGCCAGCAGCAGTTATTTGGTTGATGTTCGCCTCAGAAGATGCGCTCTGTATGATCCTTACCCCAAGATCCTTTTCCTTGAGTGAGGTTTGCACCCTTTGGCCCCCGTAGTGTGTATTCTGTCTACGGTCTTCTTTGAACCTACCCAATCTTTATGACTTTGCATTTGGCTGGGTTAAACTCCAGGAGCCATTTGTTGAATCAGGCTGGCAGCCTGTCCAAATCCCTTTGTAGTCCTACCTGATCCTCGTCTGCTTGAATTCTCCGCATTAACTTCACATCGTCTGCAAACAGGGACACCTCTGAATCTATCCCTTCTGTCATGATTCACATATAACGGAAACAGCACCGGCCTAGGACTAACCCTTGTGGAACACCGCTCATCACATACACACACTCTGGCACCTCGTCACGTACAATCACTCGGTGTTTCATTTCTGTTAGGTATTCTCCGATCCACTGCAGTGCCTTTCCTGTTCTTTCTGCCTGCTCCTTTAGCTTTGTACTAATCTCTTGTGTGAAACTGTGTTGAAAGCCTTATTACAGTCCAAGAAAATGCCGCGTGTGTGTGTGAGGTGTGTGTGTGTGTGTGTGTGTGTGTGTGTGTGTGTGTGCGTGTGTGTACTCACCTAGTTATACTCACCTAGTTGTGGTTGCAGGGGTCGATTCATAGCTCCTGGCCCCGCCTCTTCACTGGCCCTACTGGGTCACTCTCCCTGCGCCATGAGCTTTATCATACCTCTTCTTAAAGCTATGTATGGAACCTGCCTCCAATACATCGCTTCCCAAACTATTCCACTTCCCGACCACTCTGTGACTGAAGAAATACTTCCTAACATCCCTGTGATTCATCTGAGTCTTCAACCTCCAACTGTGTCCCCTTGTTGCTGTGTCCCATCTCTGGAACATTCTGTCTCTGTCCACCTTGTCAATTCCTCTCAGTATCTTATATGTCGTTATCATGTCTCCCTTCTCCCTGTCCTCC